>JAJLWQ010000126.1:0-20054 GCA_030570875.1 Citeromyces matritensis
TCGTCGTCAGACATTTACTTAACCAAAATTCAAATGACAATTATACAAGGTGTACGGATTCAACTCAAAATGTTCTTCAAAAAAGCTAATACAACTACTCCTTTTTAGGATGCTTCTTACTGTACTCTTCACAGAATACACGGGAAGCGGCAAGGGCACAATCCACATTGTTGTCGTTGTAACCGCGATCACCATCACTTTGGAGAGGACCATTGTCCATTCCTAATATCTCTCCCAGTAAGCCCTTTATATGCAAAATGTCCACGGTGTAGTCAGCCACCGACACAGCCAGCGTTAAATAGTCTTGAACGGTCTTTCTCTTGTCCAAAGATGTAGAGCCTTTGAAAGACCATGAACACACCCCATTAGGAATGAGCACGTTGGGGCTTATTTTGCAGTAGCTGTCTGGATCGTTTAAATCAAACCCAAAAACGTGAATATCCAAATCGATGAAAGGACTCATATGGCTAATTTTGAACTCTGCGCCTTCCTTTACCAGAACGATAACATTTGGTCTGTAAAAATGACCGCATCCGCAACCGGTCAAATGCGCTCGGGCAAATCCTATCCAGATCTCCTTGTTTGCTGGAATGCTCTTGTAAGCGTAATCAAGTTGAGGAACAACAGCCCGTTCTCTGTTGATCAGTTCGTTAATGTTGATCATTTGAGTCCCTCCACGAAGCTCACCCGGCCCATGGTCAGGGAGATCTTTGAACATGCTGTATTCCATCTCACACGACGACACATATGGGTCTGTGACTGATAGGTCGCACTTGAGGATCATTAGTTTCGACCAGCTATACACAAAGTAGATATACCGATCGTGATCATACTCCTGGCGGTCGTGGAAACTGATAAAGGGGGTCCAGTTTTTCTGCTTGTCCAAACGAGGCAAATTGGCCCTTCTCAATTCAACCATCCGATTATACAACTCTTCATCGTACCTACCGTTGAGAAGTCCCTCTCCCACAACTTTTCCCCTCTGAAACTGCCACGGCCAAATCATGAACATGGACCTATAAAATCCAAACTTGACTTCCAGCGAAGTATCGTCCTTTGGATCTTCAATGTCTTCAACGATTTTCTTGTGAAATTGATTAAAGATTACCAGTGGCTCCTCGAACCCCATTGCATTCTTCACAAGAATGATTCTGGGATCTTCTGGACCGTAGTACTTCTTTCTCTGCTTTCTCACGTCATGGTACATCGGGGTAGCTAAAAAGCTAGGGTATTCGATCGAGGCGTAGATCTGCTCGTTTTCTGGCGAGGGAGTCAGACTTGGGTTGTTTGAGGGAACAATCAATTCTACATTTTCAAGCTCGTTCCAGTTTTCGTCATAGATCTGAGCATAGCTCAAACTTAAAACAGGGTAGTTTCTACGCGCCCTTGGACTATAGACTACCCTAGAGATCATAAAATGCACTCCGTACTGTTCGAGCCATACCGATGAGCCAGCCAGTCTGAACCAGTGATGCAGTAAAGTGTTTTCCTTCATTTGATTAGCCACTTTTCTTTGGAAAAGAGGCGCAAGGTCTTCAAAGTACGCGCCTCGCCGTCCGAAAAACCGATAGACCATCTCCTCCAGATTTGTGTCCAGCGGCTGTGTTTTCGTCACTTCCACTTCGAGGTCGTTGGACATAGCGGAGCACTGCTTGTTGTCCTTGAACTCATCCCTGTTTGAGTGAAATATGCTAAAGGGGAACTTGTGATACTCTTGATCTGTGACTGCTGACGAGAGGTTCTCCGATTGCTTATTGCGGGGCGTAGAGCCGCATCTGAAAATAAACTTTTGGTCTGCCCTTTTACCCAAAACTTGAGTGTAATACTCTCTCAAATCAACATCAGGGAAGCTCTTTGGGAAGATTACCAGCTTTTGCGATTTTGAGACACTGGCGGTGGTGGTTGTTCTTCCTTTTGAAGGGTAAAAATCGGGTTCCCCAATTTCGTACCGAAGTAATTGCCATGTTGCCAGCATGGCTATGATAGCTATGCAAAGGAGCGCTCCTTTTTGCCATTTGTTTATGATCCCCATGGCAAGGTATGGACGGGGTTTTGCGGGCACGTGCGTGGATTTATAAAATATTAATATGCATATATGCGGAAAGATGAAATTCGCAGCGCAATGTCAGTAATTGGAAGGGATTTATTGAGAAAAAGGATTATTCTTCAGCTGTAGTAGTTGCAGAAGTTGATTCTTGCTGTTTGAGGTCAAACTGAGTCATCGCTTAGAGTTGCCTGGTGGAGCTCGTGCATTAGAGTTTAGGTACGCCTCAGAAAAAAAAAAAAAAAAAAAAAAAAAAAAAAAAAAAAAAAAAAACTAGTTCCAGAGTGTGTTCAAACATAGACGCAACTGAAGAGTACTACGATGGTATTGTGGCTCCATGAACGTTTGGGTTTCCCCGGTGTTGCAGTATTGAAAAACTACAGTCTTTGCTTCCCGCATAATTTTAGTCTGTATGCAGTATGCAATGCTGTAAAACTCTGTTTCGCCTCAACCTATGCTTAAATCGCAGTTTTAGATTCTCTCGCTTTTCATTCAATTAAGCCATTTGACGCACTTTTTCCTCCTTCTTATTGAACCGATTCCCGGCAGGTTTCGTAAGTGGCCTTGTATGCCACACTGATGTTCGGGTATTATGAATACTCAGAGTGCGGGGTATAAATCTACAAAACTTCCTCAGTGATATTTCCGTATTATGTAGTCAGTCAATCAAACAAAGCTCACCTGGTCGGGCAGTAAGTGTAGCGGGTACAATCATAATCTATATTCGTTGTCGAAGTACGTTATACATGGTATATGAAAACCTTGCCTGCAAAAAATAAAGGATCTATCCTTGCATGGACTTGCCTCTCGAGAGGTCGACGTGATCCTTTCATATATCCTCTTATTGCTATCGTCTGACAACCCTAGTAAACCAGCTTACAGGAATGTTGTTAACAGACGAGCGTATGTATTTATTGTCGGTGTTACTTGCATGGAATATTTAATTTTGTCATGTCGAGATAATGACGATTTTTTCACTGACTTTGAGTTTCCCAAGTCCTGATTGACGCTATCCTTCGCTGTGGTTTTCGCCAGAGAGAACGTAGGATAATAAACGGATCATTCACAACTGGTGGTCAATGAACCTTTCGATAAAATTGTTGAAAGGGAAAAAGATTAGATCCAAATAATATCAAAGAAAGCCTTCAAAAGTTGGCTTGGGTCATCAGATAGCAAAGAACAATGAAATATAGTGTTCAGTCGCTTACACCTGCGTGTGTTTTTATTAACAGCTTATAAGGTTTCGTGGACGCAATGGCGCAGTATTTTTGTGATCCACAAGAGAGAATAGTAGGAATCCCGCTCAAAGATGTTTATGTAACAAGACAAATCAACGGCACCTCTCTTCCCCTCGCCCTAGGCGAAAGTATAACCTTTGACATACAAATTCATCCATTATTCTATCACAAACTCCCCCTATCATCTGTCTAATACGAACGTCCAAACATACAGTATTGAATAGCGCTCTTGTCGCACTTGACACACTTCTGGCCCTCCTTCAAAGATGGCTGCTCAAACGGTATGCATAGTGACTTGGCGCCCATGGAAGGAGCCTTTTCGTCCTGTTCCTCCTCCTCGCCATCATCCTTCTTGGCTGAAGAATCCTTGATATCCTCTTCACACTCCTCAACACCACACCAAGGTGCAAGGATGACATTCTTCTTGTTGAGGTTTGGAACGAAATCTTTCCACTCGTCGACAATGACTCTGTGAGAGTCAAACTTTTCCTTGGCCGCGTCGAAAAGACTCTGCTGGATCTCCTCAAGAACTTGCGGTACCTTTGTTTCGATCTCATCCAGACCAATGACCACTTTGGCGCCGTTGTCTCTACGCACGGCGGTAACTTGGCCCTTTTCAAGATCTTTAGGACCAAACTCAATTCTGAGAGGAACACCCTTAAGCTCCCAGTCGGAAAACTTCCAGCCTGGAGAGTAGGTGTCCCTGTAATCGCTAACAACACGCACATCCTTACCCCTCAGCTTCTCTACGATAGAATCAGCACCACTGTAAATGGCATTCTCTTGCTCCTTGGTAGTCTTGCTGGTGAGGCCGACAGGAATCACCACGGTTTGGTATTGCGATACTCTTGGTGGGATAACGAGACCCTTGTTATCGGAGTGGATCATGATCATAACACCAATAACTCTGGTGGAGAGCCCCCAAGAGTTTTGCCATGCGAAAAGTTTAGGCTTGTCAGGACCCTCTGGGTTTTCCACGCTGATGTTGAACATTTTGGAAAAGTTTTGTCCTAAGCAGTGAGAAGTGGCTCCTTGGATACCTCTTCCTGTAGTTGGGATGTAACCTTCACAGGTTGTAGTGTAAAGCCCACCAGCGAATTTCTCCTTCTCTGTCTTTCTTCCCTTGACAACTGGAACAGCAAGAAGCTCCTCGTAGATTCCGGTGTAGTAGTCCAAGATTTGCAGCACTTCTTTGTCGGCTTCCTGAGCAGTCAAATGAGCAGTGTGACCCTCCTGCCACAAGAACTCTCTAGTTCTCAAAAACGGTTGAGGGTGCTTAAACTCCCATCTCACTACAGAGTTCCATTGGTTCAATTTGATGGGCAAGTCACGGTGGGAACGAATCCACTTGGCGTAGTACGGGTACATGACCGTTTCGGAAGTTGGACGAATGGCTACAGGTTCTTCCAAATCGGAGGACCCGGCTCTGGTGACCCAAGCAACTTCAGGAGCAAAACCTTCAACGTGGTCCTTTTCTCTTTCCAAAACTTTGGAAGAAACAAACATGGGGAAATACGCATTCTGGACTCCGATCGATTTGATCTTTTTGTCGAACCACTGCTGGATTTGCTCCCAGATTGCGTAGGAACCTGGTCTTAGGATGTAACATCCAGAGACATCGTAGTAGTCGAGCATTTCTCCCTTGACCAAGATCTGTTGGTACCAGCCGGGGAAATCCTTATCTTTGTCTACGGTTACACCTATAAGCTTAGCATCCTCTAGCTTTCCTGATTCAGCCTCCTTCTTCTTAGGAGCATTCTTAGAAGCTGCAGTTGGAGCCGCTTTGAAATCTACAACGGTGTTCTCTACGCCGGTGGACTCGATAAAGTCCAGAATAGTCTTTCCCTCTAAAGAGGCAGCAGATGTAGCTGTTTTCAGTTGGTAAACCTCAGAGGCGGAAATTTCAGAGTCAATCACCACTTTGATCTTTCCTGCATGCGACTTGTTGATAGATGCAAGCGAAAACTCCTGAGGAGAGGTTTCAAAGAACTCTTGCACCAGATCCTCCTTGGCCAGACGTGGGTCTTTGCAGCTGGAGGCAGATGCGATAGATCCAGAAGGGGTTTGTGTGTCTGCGAGTGCAATGACAACGACAGGTACAGGGGTGGCGGTTTTAGCGGTCTTTGGTTTGAACACTAGACATTTGAGCGGTTTAGCTTGATCCGATGTGACTGTTGCTAGAGAAAGAGCAGCCAAAGTTGATTCCAATGCCATTATGTGGTTCGTTAGCGGTTCGCGTAAAATTCAGTCTGGAAAACCGTTGGAAAAATTTGAGAAAAAGAAAGTATTCTCGAAATGCACTCATCTCTGAAGCGAAGCGGAAGAGATGATCTTGTGAACCATTTGTTTGCGTTGATCTATGTCCGAAAAGGCCAATTCAAATCTCTGGGTCATTGCTTTTAATAAAAGCAATAGCGGGTAGAATTTAACCGAACGGTTTGTCCTTTTTTGAGCAATCTCAACATGATCTGACTCCCTTCGTCTTGCGGGAAAAAGAAGTACATTCTTGCTTTGGCAGCTTCTTAAACTAAGTGCGAGTCACCCGAGAGTTTGTCAGTCGCCGTGAGTAGGAGCCGTTCTTTTCTAGATGGTGATTTCTGTTGATGCATGGAGCTTTGTCACTTCCCGCCTTTCCCTAAGCCCCATTTATAATTTGATTATTAACACTTGAAATGGCCCTTCAGAGACTATGGGAAGTAATAAGCAGTTTTTGTGTAACCTGATATTGAAGCTCGCCATCAAAAACAGCAAGAAACTACTGGTCGTCTTACTGAAAAGAATGCTTATGGGTTTGAGCCCAGAAAACATCATTTTGGCATTCGGCTCTGACTTCTTTTGCTGCAGCAGATACTGTTGGAACTTATGTTCCATATGAAGCTCCGTGACATCAAGTGAATAAAAGATGCATACTTCTCATTTCTTTGAGCGAACATATCTTGGTACCCATAGTACCCGTTCTAATAGACGGTCGAGACCCAATGTATGCCGTTATTGACGGAAAAAGGTTCTGGGCTTGAGGTGACACTGTTAGACTGTATGCGTAACACAGCTCAACCCTCCGTAGTCTCACCAATAAGAATCCCATATTGGAGATCTCCAATGCACAGAATGCATTTTGATGAGATCGATCCGCAAATGCGCTCAGACATCTCAAGAAAAAGCTCTGACATGGTTAGTAATGAAGGGTCGCTGTCAGGCAAGTATCGTAAAAAGCTTGTATTCATATAAAGGGAGCCGTTTTACAGTCAATGTCGGTAAGTGACCCAAAAACCGTGTTCAGGAGATGTTCTTCCATTTGATTGTTCAGAGACTCTAAAGCACTCAGAGATAGTACAGATGGTCATTCTACATGAACCTCCATTTGAGTTAGCCATACAAGCCAGTAAAGACTTTGCGTTGTGAGGCTGAATTTCACCTAGCAATGAGATTATCGTCACTCTTGCAGAAAACACTTGGGGGATCAAAAGAGTCATCTCAATTCACCCTGTGGTAGA
The DNA here is from genome assembly GCA_030570875.1 of Citeromyces matritensis. NCBI lineage: Eukaryota > Fungi > Ascomycota > Pichiomycetes > Pichiales > Pichiaceae > Citeromyces > Citeromyces matritensis. Next base: position 6,777 of record JAJLWQ010000126.1, read on the forward strand.
GAGTAACTCGATCCGTCCCTCGAACAACTTGAGCGAGCGACTTTTAAAGCACTACAGCTGAAATAACGCAATGATGACCTCAGGCAGACCTATAATAGAGCTCTTTTAGAGAGATAGCCTAAATATGGCTGACACGGTGATGTCCGGTCGCGACGAAGGGTATGGGCATAGCATTAACCAATAATATTTTCTTCCCGAGTATGGCTGAAGTCATTACAGGAACCCTTAATCACGAAACTCAGTCAAAACTAAAGCGTTCACCCATTCAACTTCCAAGCTCTACATCCACAGACTAATGTCATCAGTAAAACCAACGTGTCGTGCGATCATTTCCTTTACGCTTCAATGATCTCACTCCTCGACAATCCACAGACGAATGACATCTGTAAAATCAATGACGTCGTGCGATCATCTCCTCTACGCTTCAATGATCGAACTCCTTTGATGTGCAGAGTATAAAATCTTGAAAGGTTTCAGGAGATCGAAAATCAGTGATCGGCTTGTAGGGGAAGATTGTGCGAAGCAGCAGTCACCTTATTATAAGAAGTGGACGCATCTCTCACGCAGTCTTGTCATTCTGTCGCGATTGAGATGATGACTCCCTGTGCAGCAGAGGCAGAACGGTCAGGTTTAGGAGCAGTACTTGAAGGAGGCGGAACAACCATAAGATCCTTGAGGAATAAAAAAAACATTAGAAAAAAAAGCAACAGGCAAAATTAGTTACAAAGTTTTGTATCGAAAGTTGATTTGAATGATTTTCCGTTTCGCAAAAATGAGAGGTCACCATTACGCTTGAAGTGGAGGTTACACCCTTACGTATATTATCGAGTAGGCTATCGTTTGCGAGTATAGCATGCAGCAGTCGAGGAAGCATGGAATGACATGGCGTAGATCATAAGATGACTATAAAGATTGAAGCAACAGAAGAAAATGTTGTGAGATTGGGTTCAAGGCTCCAAGGTGTTTGGATGCGTGACACAATCTGCGTTTCAGATTCTTGCCTCACAAATGCATCCTTACATATGCTTTTTGCTATGAATTATAGCTCCTCAGCTTACGCTTTGTCGCAAAGAGGAGGGTACGTGCTCAAGATCTAAGTGCAACGATCCGGCGAGTTAACTAGACGAGCGGATCACAGGCGAGTCACAGGATCTAAACTGCAGATCGTACTGTGACACTACCTGCAATATTTGTCGAGCGGTCCCTTTAATGGGAACTACAGCCAAGCGGCCATAATCAGACATGATCAGAGTCAAAAAGGGCCTTACTTAACAATGCCGAAACATGAGAAGGATTCGATCCGACAGCGTCGATTACTCAGAAGCCGAGTCGTTTTTGAGCCACACTCAAAATCCAAAGCTGAAAGTATTGGTGAGTTGTTTCGCGTTGTGCCGGTTCCTGCCTTTTTCTATGTCCCTGTCTCGTTCCGTGCCGTTTGTGCCCTCTTCCGTTATTATTGAGCACTTGACTGTTTTCGATTTTAAATTTATATCTCCCTCAACCGTCATATTCTGTTCACTCGCAATCGTCAACTGTCTGTTTTTCGGAGATGAGATCTATGAGAACACTGGACGATTTCAAATACTGCCTTCTACAACTTGACATTGACGACTCAGACAGATGAGCTTTCGCAGCTGAGTGCCGAGTGCATTTGATCATAGAGAAAAACATCAGATGGTTCAGATACATTACGATGGGCCCCACTACTATAATGCCATTAATATCATGGAAAACCACTCTGCTCAAATGATGGCGTGAGACAAGTACCGCTTACGGTTAACCCCGAAAAGCAAAAGACACAACATGAGAACCCCGTTTCTACATGACTGCCTCCATATGGAGAGAATATAGCCTGTGAGGAAAGAAATACGACTCAAAAGAGAGTATCGTCATTTTACTACATATTGACTACATCACACACTTCTCATGATCAATATCACGGCATCTAGAGCGACTTCCTTTTCTTGTTCGGGCTAATATTTGAAGATTGTCCCTCTTTGTTCTCTCTTATAGGCTGAACGACTTTGTCAAAATAAGTCTCAAACTTCTCAGTGAGAGTGTTTCTGTCAGCATGCGCAAGCTCTTTTGTCGCCATAAAAACATCATTTCTCCACTTGGATTTCAATTCCTTGCTGTCATCTTGTAGTTCATCCAAGCTCTTTTCAGCAGCTTCGCCATCAGTCGTACGGATGAAGGAATTCCCAAAATCTAAAAGGATGGCTGACCCATTGCATAGGAGGACATTATCAGATTTGATATCGCCGTGAACAATTTGACGCTTCAGGAGCTCTAAACAAGATTCAAGAACCTGCTGCACATCTTTCAAAGACTCCATGTTTGGTTTCATTCCACTAACATCCTGCAAGAGAAAATATGGACCTGAAATATCCTTTCCCTTCAGAAACCCCGTCTGAATGAACTCCAGCGCAACAAGGCATCCCTTGAGTCTACTATAAGCCCATAATTCCCTCTGTGCTCAATGGATAGCAATTTTGACTCTGGTGCGCCAGCTGTATAATTCCCTTCCCCATCCAATTGGCGACTTGTTGGGGTCATACACTTTCAAAATCACACTGGACTTATTCCACTTGCTGGGGAGCATGAGCTTTCCAAACACGTCTTTCTTCAGCCTATAAACCTGGGCATTTCTGAAGTGCCATCCAGCAGAAACACGTAGAGGTTCCCACTCCTCTGTTTGAAAAGTAAAATCGTTTGACATTTTTGACATATTATTATGTTGATGCGTCGCTTCTGGTCTTTTATCCTCCATGTTGCTAATGATGTTTTCTGTTTTTTTCTTGAGGCTAGCATCTTCAGCCTCTCGTCTGAACAACTCATCATTAGCGCTAAGTTTACACTTCTCCAGCAGTGAAACCAACTTTGTTTTCATCTCTGATCTCGCTTCCTCATTTGCTAACATCAGGGATGCTTCATAGGCAAAAGCTGCAAGAGTCGCAGAAATGGAAACCTTGTCTCTTTTATGAACTCTACGGAACCTCATTCTTATTCCGACCCGACGATCGGTGGGTCGCAAGATTCCACTAGTCTTTTTCTTATCGTTCTTCTGTATAATACCTTTCACCGCAGTTTCAAAACAGTAATCCAGATGTTCTCTAGTATTCAAAGGATCGTCCACGAGAATCTGGAAAAAGAACGCAGACTCAGAATCAGTAAAGGCCGCAAATGGGGTCCCAGCCGCAACACACTGATGCGTTGTCTGAGTCAAGACTTGAATAAAATGATGGTCGTTTTCGAAGATTGAACCTCCTAAAGATGGATATTTCACCTCTATCACAACCAAAGGTAAGGGTCGTCAGATCCGGCGGATCGGATCGATTATTTTCCCGGATCGACCGCTGTGATAGGATCGATTAGCATATGTTGGATCGCGATCCTTGCGAACCAGGATCGCGATCCAGAGGCCGGATCGTCGAATCGATCCGATGCGGCCTGGGGTTCGATTCCCAGAAATTTTACTTTATTTTCAGGTCGATTATTCTCGGTAAAAGGGTAAACTTCGTTGAATCTGAAGAAAAAAAAAATTTTGAAGACTTAAAGTACATACTAGGGCCATTTAAGAGGGCTTTTTGACTTTTCTCGAAAAATTTACTAAACTAGACTGTATTATATATTCTTTCTCAAATGTGTCGAATCGATCCCGGTTCGCAAGCGATCCGGATCGCTTTATATCATAGCGATCCGGTTTGCTTGCGAACCGGATCGAAAAAGGCTTCCCGGATCTAGATCCGGATCTGACGACCCTTAACCAAAGGCTTGTCATTCAATGTAATCGACAAGTCTCCTTTAACAATGTACTGATTAGAGTCCATTTTCAAGTTCCACTCGTTATCCAATCCTGATCTGAATACGTTCCCTGTACCTTGGGGTGAAGACGATGCTATATTTAAAAGTGTAGCCATCGGCTCGACTATAGTCCTCGAAATTACTGTTCTAATGCCTTTTTGAAACCTTGATTTCAGAAAGAAAAAGGGTGGATCCAATCTTCCCTCGCTGTAAAACTGTTCTGCTTCGAGGCTGGAGATTTTTTCAAGGACTGGTATCAGACCTTTCATAAAATGGTCTTCGGCCAGCCGGTCGCTTTTCACCTTGCCTTCCCCCTCCTCGTGTTCTGACTTGTCTACATAGTTATAGTCTCTGTACAACTCAGGATAAACAGCTGTGTTGGAAGAAGAATAACTTATATGTCTAGGGTCGTAGCTCAAAAGGCCTACATCAGATATATTCGACATGTTTTCCCTTGTATCCTCGCCATCGTCCCTTCTGACAAAAAGATCTTCAGGGAGACACAAGTGAAAGTAAATACTGAACTGCTTTAAAGACCTGACTGTTTCTCTGACGGCTTGTGCGCGTGTTAGATCTGTTTCCTCAAGTTCTCTCTTCAGCATGATTTGGTTTTCCACAAACTTGTGGTATTTCCTGATAGCTTCGCTTGCAAAGTTCTCCGGTTTCTCAGTCGGATCCAAAAAGATGTTCTGGTACTTTTGGAATTCCTCAAACGCGCGAATTCTCTCAGGCACAGGATTGAGTCTTTCCTTGAGGTCCTTCAGGAATTCAAGACTTGTTTCCATTAGTTTCTGTGACGAATTCGCTGATTCCACTGCTGATTCCATAGTTGTGGGAAAGTAGGGGGATGTCAATAGGTGAGGATGTGAGTCTATTATGCTCACTGCATAATTACTGCAACTACTGCATCACTATGCAGCGAGCATATTGAGCGATAGAGGCCAAATAACAAAACACAGTTTACTTCTTGTATTTGATTGTATTTGAACAACCGTTTTATTTGAACATATATTGTCCTATTGGTCTGAACGGATCGCGACATCGGGTCATCTGTATAAATTGACCAAACACTGACGGAATAATGATTTTTTTCTCTCAACATTGAAGAAAGATTAAAAAAGATTCAATAAATACTGTTGTTGGGAATCCAGCGACTGATGCTGTCCTGCTAGTTGCGATTGACGCGGAGCCATGTATATCGACTATACTCTGTTCACACAATCTGCGACTACCTTATACATATACCACCATTTCCGTTCACCCACACGAAGATGGACATCCTGCAGCATGAACTGCTTACACACTGGACCGCAAACGTCCATTACGATGGGCTTTGAATCATCCGGGTGGGCTTCTAGCTCATACGGAGGGTCTGTACACAACAACCCCGACCTTGTCAGCTGGCTGGAGCGGCCAATAATGGAGCTTTGAATCAACCCCCCTTGCATTTCCTCCGCGTATATGCAGTGGGGCACATTTATATAGCAGACTAGTCTCAATGTGATACACGTCCAAATCAACATTGCGAATACAAGCTGGCACTCTACCTTGTTATCCTTCCCACGGGCGGCTTTACGGTGCTGTCTCTTAGTAACATATTGTGTTGTACTAATATTGAGACTCACGGTAACTGACAGAAACATTTAATTGGCGGAATGAGTTGATTAGAGAAGTCTAACGGAGGACTCTTGCTATAGTGTTGTGAATAAAATGGATAACCAAGAGTACAAAGTGATTGGTTGAACCAAAAGCGAAGATTAGATTGATTCTTTGCATGTGTTTTTGACCTATGTTTTTACTTCGAAAGCACGTGAACACACGTTAAAGTCTACTCTACTCCTCGTACGCCATTTTGTTGGACGGCCAGGGGGCCTGTGGTTTTATGGAGACATTCTTCTATTGTCTTACTCCCAGGAGTCAATACTGTCCCTGACCAATCTACCCTCAACAGGACGAACAACTCCAGCGCAGTCGAGAAGCGGTTGTCGCTTGGGAAAGATAACAGCAGCAGCGTGATAGCGGAAAACCGATTTCTTTTCGGGTTTTTCAAGGATATGATCTTGTTGCTGTACATTCTCAGTGTGCCAAACTCTCGAGTTGAAGGTGCCGAACTTCTTGCATGGTGCATATCTGGACATACATTTCATACTAAGTTTCGCTTTCAGTAAATTCGAAAATATACGTGTAGCTTACAGTAAATTCCCCTTTGATGTATGTTCAAGCCGTGTATGCACCTTTTGATGTACCTGCATAAGCGAAGAAGTCTGCACATGACGAATTATCTTCAATATAAGTCTGAAACGAAATTTCCTGAGGCTCCCTCCAAAAATGCCTCAAGCACTATTGGTTTCAAAACCTCATAGAATGTCGGTGCATTTGTCTTGTCGTCTCGGTTTTTATTAGCTGATCCAGAATACAGACCCTTGAATGCAGCATCGCGCATAACGTCACCTCGTTTCAGCCAAACACACGTGACACATCTCTTGTAAAAGCGAACGGAATTCCCCATTCGATCAATGACAGTCAGTGGTCCAATGAGAACTGCCCTAATTCCAGACTATTTACAAGCTGGTGTACTCTTCCAAAAGACATCACCACAACCCATCTCATCAGATCGTCTCCATAGCCTCAGGTTCTAAGTAGGCTTGTTCTAAGCGTTGACTAGGTCATTCATCATGATATGATCACCTTGATCCCGTTCTACCGGTACCCGTGTCGCTTCCTCCAAGAAAACTACACGCCCCTTTTCGACGTGGACCTTTTGAAGTTGCCCTTTTTTGAAACTTAGAAAGTTTCGACGTTGATTGAGAGAAAATTCCTCAAATGTATTTCGAGCAATTTTCTGATTCTGTTTTAATCCCGATAAACACTGTCTTACACTCCCGCAGACTATGATTTCGGCGAGAAAGTATGGAATCACCAGTTTATCACGGAGGGGAAGTGAACCTTTGAATAGCAGATACTATGATTATCTGTCAGGCAGGTTCACTCTATCACTGGCAGAGCTCCATGGTATTGGTCTCACCACATCCTTATGAGCTCTCTCCGCCTAATCATACAATCAGTAGCCAAACTTTTCAGAATCCTTCCTCTCTCCATCCACAACCTCCTAATCTGCCGAGGTAGTCGATATGTTGGTGAGAATATACCTCGGCTTATTTGCTGTAGGATAGCTATCCAAAGATCTCTTACTTTGAGAATTCAAAGCCCTAAATTAGCAGGACAGCTCTTTAATTCCTTCTCACAAAAGTGTCCCCAATTGAAGAAAATAGTCATTAGACACTCCTCGGTTATTTTCAAATTAGCGCGATAAGGTTTCACTAAGCGCAACTTGACTGAAAATCTCATCGATGAGGGGCTTTTGTGGAACGTAAGAATAGTGATTTTCTTTCAGTGCTCGTCAGATCGCTGCGATTTGAACGATCTGATCTGAACATCTCAAACAATTCTTGCGACCATTGATTGCTCAGATCATATCCTGATCTGATGAGCTTTAATTTACTCAAAACGAGTACCCCAAAAGCATTAGGAACATGCTAGCGGCCCCTGTAAGCTCACCTCCACACACCTCACAACCACACACCATTTCGAGGTATATTCAAAAAGTTGACTCATTTTTTACCGACAATGAAATACATCAACGAACAGACAGGAAAGGATGACGAAAGCGTCACCGGGTCTGAGCAGCAGCCATTCCAGAGCGCTGCCTATGCATGCTATCTTTTCCCCGAGGAAAAATTGATGGTTTATAAATCCGAGGAGAACCAGTTCTTGGAGATTTCTGCTTCTGCTTTGAAAAAAGCCAAAAAAGGAGCTGAAGGGTTGCGGAAAAAGGCTGAAAAGGCTAAAGCTGCCGCTGAGCAAAAATTGCAAAAACAGGCTGACGACGCTGCCAAACTGCTGGAGTCCACCAAGATCTCCATTACAGAGGACCAATCTTTACCTCAGGCTGAGAAGATCAAGATCTCTCGTGCGGGTGACAAAGTGGGATCACGTGTCAAAGTGCAGGGCTGGATCCACCGTCTCAGAGGACAAAAGGGCATGACTTTTCTCGTTGTACGTGACGGGTCTGGGTTTTTGCAATGTGTTTTAACTGGGGATCTCGCTCGTGCTTACCAAACTACTCAGCTCACGTTGGAGTCTACCGTGAGCGTTACCGGAGTTTTGCACAAGCTTCCTGAGGGTAAATCCGCTCCCGGTGGGATTGAACTTGTAGCAGACTACTACAAGGTGGTTGGACTTGCTCCTTCTGGAGAAGACGCTTTCACTAACAAAGTACAGGAAGGAGCAGACCCATCGCTCTTGTTGGATCAGCGTCATCTTGCTCTTAGAGGCGAGACGCTTTCTGCCGTTATGAGAGTGAGAGCGGCTCTTTTGAAAGCTGTTCGCCAGGTTTACAACGAAGAGGGCATCACTGAAGTTACTCCTCCTTGCATGGTGCAAACTCAAGTAGAGGGAGGCTCTACACTTTTCAAGATGGGATACTACGGCGAAGAGGCTTTCCTCACTCAGTCTTCCCAATTGTACCTGGAAACGTGTCTTCCTGCGTTGGGAGACGTTTACGCCATTCAGGAGTCTTTCCGTGCCGAAAAGAGTCACACTAGAAGACATTTGAGTGAGTATACGCACATTGAGGCGGAACTATGTTTTCTGGATTTCGACGATCTTCTCTCTCACATTGAGCGTTTCATCACAAAGTGCGTCCAGTACGTTGTGGACGATCCTGTGGCAGGTCCTTTGATTCAGCAGTTGAACCCGGGATTTGTTCCGCCTCAATTGCCCTTTAAGAGAATGCGGTACGTGGATGCGCTCGAATGGCTCAACGAGCACAACATCCCTAACGAGGAGGGTAAGCCGTTTGTGTTTGGAGACGACATTGCAGAAGCGGCTGAAAGGAAAATGACAGATGACCTCAACGTTCCTATCTTGCTCACCCATTTCCCTGTCGAGATCAAGTCGTTCTACATGCAAAGATGCCAGGACGACCCCAGGGTGACTGAGTCAGTCGACGTTCTCATGCCAAACGTGGGGGAAGTGACGGGTGGTTCGATGCGTATTGACAACTTGGAAGAGCTCACTGCGGGTTTCAACAGGGAGAAGATTGACCCGGCCGCCTACTACTGGTATGTTGATCAGAGAAAGTATGGAACTTGTCCTCACGGTGGGTACGGTCTGGGAACGGAGAGAATTCTTGCCTGGTTGTGTGATCGGTTTACAGTGAGAGATTGTTCGTTGTATCCAAGGTTTACGGGTCGTTGTAAGCCATAGAGCGATCGAGCGGAGCGAGAGAGCTCAATCTTAGTGATTGGGCAAATGGGAGTCAGGATAGTTACACTTGAATAATACAATGTAATACTTGAGCGTAGGGTCTGCGATTAGCGAGAGAGTTTGATCGTAGGGATTGGCCTGAAGAGACTTCGATGTATTTGCACTCGAAATGGTGTGCAAAGTAATATTTGTAGGGGTTTTACTCGGCTTAGTCGCAGTAAATAAGCTATCTTGTCCTCTTTCTTTGTATGAGGAAAAGTCTGTAGAGACCACTGTACTATTCAATCTGTCTGGGGAGGTGACTTGCGGTTGGTCTCGCAAGGCTGGTGTGACTTCATCAAAGCGCTGAGTGACATGGACCCCGTTACTCCCCAAACCACGGCATTGCTCATACAGAAGGCACTCAAAATGATTGAGTGCTCAAAGGATGTCAGGAAACTGCAGAATATTATAAGGGTAACCTCTCCTCGTCAGAGAAAGATAATAGTGGTGGACAAGAACATTTTGACTTTGTTCATAATTGATGTGAAGTGAGGCTCTGTGTTGTTCTTTGAACGTTTCTCTGTTGGTGAGGGAGCAAAAAGATCATATTCACCTTCTTGGATGAAGGAATTGGACTTGATTGTCGAGTCAGGAGGCTGAAAGCTGAGGTACTTGTCTCACGCCATCATTTGAGCAGAGCGGTTTTCCATGATATTAATGGCATTATAGTAGTGGGGCCCATCGTAATGTATCTGAACCATCTGATGTTTTTCTCTATGATCAAATACACTCGGCACTCAGCTGCGAAAGCTAGTTACAAATTTTTACTCTCCTTGATCGAAACGGGTGTGCTTGAGTATTGCTCAAAGGTGTTTGCACCCCATGCGTCCTTCTCGGATTGTATTTGGCCGAGGGGTTGAAATGGGATACCATACAGCCGGATGTGAGCTCAACTACTTGAACAAGCTATCTTCTGGTGTTGTTTTCAGAAAGGGGAATTCCAGGTTTCCCTAAATTCCAGGTTTCCAAAGACTCTCAAAAAGTAAAGAGCGCAATACCCGATATTCTGGTCCAACTGGATAACCGTCTTGATGTACTCATGGAGGCGGTCTTAACCTTGAGTATTTATATACGCACCTAAACATTCCCTTGTTCTTGGACTGTGTGTCATTTTGCCCTCATCTACAGAGCTTCATTTGCGCATTTATTCGATTGTTGGAAAAGTACTCGTTTGGTACCAAAATAACGAGGACTCCATGGCGCAGCAGATGTACTTTCTCATTGGGATAACACTACTTACTCACAATATATTTTACCGAGTGTATTGTGACGTACTCCTTCGAACTACTGGAGACCGTTACCGGGACGCTTTTTTCTCAGGAAAAGAATGTTTTGGAAATATTCCCAGAACCTGTTGTGTTAAATACTTCTTCAAATCACCCCATGAGTCTATAATTTATGAAAAGGGTTCAGACAACCAGGTTTGCTGATTCTTGCGGCGAAGCTGCTCCACCATCCTTCACTGGAGGCTCATATCTACCCGTAATTGAATGGGCCGTGGGTCCAATGCTGACATCAAGCTCATGGAGTCTCTGGTTGGTAATTATTCGCCTATGTTGCCCTTCTAGAAGGATTATTCAGTGCTGCAAAAGGAAACGCAAGTTGAAAGAGCAGCTCATTCTATCTCTTCGCCTCGAGGATAAATTCGATCAGATCTATTTTACACAAGTTCTGGTACAGTGTTTATGGCTATGCTGTGGCAATAGATCATACTCCTACAAACGCCTCAAAACAGGATGTACAAAAGACTTTCGTAGTACCAGTCTCTGAGGAGAAAGCTGTGAATAGCCGAAATAGGTGAGGCATGTTGGTTCACAAAACTTCATCCCGGAGTGTGGAATGGCTCGCCACATCTATGCAACCCATCAGGTATAATCCAGTACTATGTATGAGTCCGCCTGAACGTAGAAATCCATAAACCCAATAAAAGTGGTGGACTGAGGGCACGAGTAAGACAAACCGATCTAATCATTCCTTTTTTCTCGAACGATATTTCACAGCTGGAGCAATTGAGAGAAGTGCTTAATCATGAATAAATGCGGGATCTGACTCATCCTGGAACAAGGTTACACACAATCCAACCTATTGACACCAAACTACAATCCACTAGTCAAGTTAGATCTTACAATCATTTTAAAAGGCGCTGAATCTTTGGTGAGTGGATTTACCACAAAATGAACTGAAAAGAATTCCGATTACTGGGGCCGCAAATCAATCTCAAGATCATCTCTTTCGCTTCGCTTCAGAGATAATCTTCATTTTGAGTGCAAAATATAAATGTTTCAGCGATCTGTGAGACTCAACTCCACACTCTCTCCATGTCTCAAATCTCTTTTCGAGAAACCCCCTAAAACAGACTCTCTGGTAAAGGTTAACGGCTGGATAAGGTCGGTAAGGGTGCAAAAAAAGGTTGCATTTTTAGACCTTTCAGATGGAACCACACACTCTTCTCTGCTGTGCGTAGTTGATCCTGAGATTGCTGCGAATCTCAAGACGGGACAGTCTATTCAGGTGGATGGTACATGGACTAAATCCAGAGGTAATCAGGATTTTGAGCTCAAAATTCTAGAAAAAAATGGCATATCTCTTATAGGATCAGTTCCTGAAGCGTATGCTTTACAGAAGAAATTTCACTCTTTACAGTTCCTACGCACTCTCCCTGCTTTGAGGTGGAGAACCAGTACACTTTCTTCTATTTTGAGGCTGAGGTCTCACGTTGAAATGCTTCTAAACTCTTTTTTCACAAAAGAATCCTTTACAAAGACAAGCCCTCCATTGATCACTTCGTCTGATTGCGAGGGCGCAGGTGAGCTTTTCCGCGTAGAAAGTGGGTCAATGGTAGGCACAAAGGAAAAGTTTTTTGAGAAGGATGCCTACCTTACCGTATCGACCCAGTTGCATTTGGAGGTTTTGTGTATGGCGTTGAGTAGAGTGTGGACGCTTTCTCCTACTTTTAGGGCCGAGTCGAGTGATACAAATAGACACTTGGCCGAGTTTTGGATGTTGGAAGCGGAAGTGGCTTTTGTAACGTCTGTGCATCAGCTCACCAAACTATGCGAAGACATGGTCAAGTCTGTTGTGTCTGGACTACTCGATAATATAGCAGGCATGGATACCGTTCTTGCAAGAAGAGATAAGGCTGAGCAGAGCAAGATTGTGGACAGATGGCAAAGTCTAATGATCCCTCAATGGCATTCCATCACCTATACAGAAGCTGTGGAGCTTTTGAAACAGGCGGTGCTTGACCAAAAGGTGGTGTTCAAGTATGCGCCAAAGTGGGGGGACTCTTTGCAATCAGAGCATGAAAAATGGCTCGCCGGAGAGTACTTCAAACGTCCTGTATTTGTTACAGACTACCCCATTGCTCTGAAACCTTTTTATATGCTGGCAAACAACGATGGGAAGACTGTTGCGTGCTTTGACCTACTTTTGCCAGAGATTGGCGAACTCATCGGTGGTTCTCTGAGAGAGCACGACATGGGTAAGCTGACAGACGCAATGGCTGATAGAAATATGAAGACTGACGATATGGAGTGGTACCTCTCTTTGAGAGAAAACGGCACCGTTCCTCATGGTGGATTCGGCATGGGCTACGAGAGGTTGCTGTGCTATCTTGGTGGTATGGAGAATATTAGAGACGTGACTGCATTTCCTCGTTCTGCGGGGAGTTGTTTGTGTTGATGTATATAGAGATGCTGGGTAGAGATCTAGACCGCATGAATAGTGGATGGTTTCCACATAAATTTGAGACCTTATTATTCAACCTGATCCATTTTGTATCCGTGGACAAAATGGACCTTTGAGAGCTTCAACTTGAGTTTTAAGAGCTTTAACAGACTAGGAGGTAGATCAAGACTGGTTCAAAGGATCAAAGAATTTGTTCTTTTTCTCTTAAAATCGCTTGAAACCATGAGGTTACAGATGGTGTATTTGGCTCCTCTCACCATTAAATAATTTAGAGAATGAACGCTGGGAGGACACTGGTCTGGATAGATCCAAGGCCTCTAATTGGGAAGTCAGGTTAGTGTTCAAACTCATAAATCTCGATAAAACTAAACAGGGAAATACACAACTATTTATAGTCCTGGGTTTTCATGCATAGTGAAAACTTTTCCATTGTCTTGAAAACACATGTAGAGATGATGCATACACATACATCTCACA
>JAJLWQ010000127.1:0-27557 GCA_030570875.1 Citeromyces matritensis
CAACATCTCAATTTCGGAGATTCTCTCTACTAAAAAGTGGTTTGAAGACAAATTGGGCTATTTGAGTTTGACACGACCTTGAGCGAGCTTGAGCGAGCAGTTGGCTTCTCTGAAGTCAAAATGAGTTTACGTCGCCGATTTGACGAAAGTTTTAGATCCTGATTCGGTGATCACAGCAACCTATATGAGATATGCGTGGGAGAAATTTTCTCTATTAAAAGTTGCTGCAAAGACTCAAGTAAAGGGTCGTGGGCACGCAAATGACGGCATTTTGGGCCACCACGACACTTGGAAAGCTATCAAAGAGTATTATTCAATAAACCGGAGTCGGAAATACTCATCGCGCAATTTCAACATCTCAATGTCGGAGATTCTCTCTACTAAAAAGTGGTTTAAAGACATACTCGGCGTTTAGAGTGGGTACACGACCCTGGGCGAGCTTGAGCGAGCAGTTGGCTTCTCTGAAGTCAAAATGAGTTTACGTCGCCGATTTGACGAAAGTTTTAGATCCTGATTCGGTGATCACAGCAACCTATATGAGATATGCGTGCGGAAAAATTTCCTCTACTAAAAGTTGCCCCATCGAGACAAAAAAGAGGTCGTGGGGACGCAAATGAAGGTATTTTGGACCACCAAGACACTTGGAAGTTCGGGAGTGTGTATTATTCTTTCGATGTGTATCTGAAATACTGATAAGGCAGTTTCAACTGCTCGATTTCGGAGATTTCCTCTATTAGAAAGTGGTTCAAAGGCATAATATGCGTTTGAGTGGGTACACGAGCTTGAGCGAGCTGGGCGAGCAGTTGGCTTCTCTGAAGTCAAAATGGAGTTAGGCTGCTGTGGGAGGCTTTGTTGATTCTCGCCCCTATCGTCTTTTGGTCAGACAAAAAAGGCGTTGGAGAGAAGGCGGTCATATCTGACGAGTACTGACACCTTTTTGTGCAGATCCATCTGCCATGAACTTCATGTTCAGATTCCTTTCTGATTCCTCTTTCGAAATATGCCCCAAAAGTTTCGGGTGACTGCAAACTCGTTCATGGTGTGTGGCATCGACTCCTCGTCGTCTAAGCACAGTGCGCACTCTGGGTTGTTAGCGAGATGTTTATCTTCAGCTTGGGTACCTTTTATCAGGTTGGGATCAAATTTGCGATGGTATTAGCCCTGGAGGAAAAGGTGGTATGCCTTCAGCATTTCTGGAAAGCGTTTTTGTGGCTTGGAGAGCAGCTTCCATCTCTGTTTCCATTTGATCGTCTCATGCTGATATTATATGGCCCACTTGGGACATGTTGCTGATCTCCCACAGTGTGACTGACTATGTCTGTGACAAGAAGTGCTGGCTTGAATGCCCACCTCCCTGCAATCGGAGCGTTTAGCCATAAAGTCAATGATTCTCTTGGGAAACGTGGCAGACATGATTATCTTTAAAGGCCGCAATCCCGCTTCAATGGGATGGCTTTGTCGCAAGTGATCACTACCTCTAACCACGATGTAAGGTAGCGTTGGAGATTAATATGGTAACTACCTTGTCTAAAAAGAGCGCAGGGTCCCACACTGTACTGAAGTAGTCGATTCGCCTATATAGCAGCGGCAGGCACCATGCAACACTGTTTCTTTCCGCCCGATCCAGACTTTGGAACCATCCAGGTAACCAATTGCTAAACTGTGGCTCTTAGGTAGGTGTGAGGGTACTCGGTGTTACGCTTTTTTTTCACATACAAGTTCCATTTCAGTAATGAATGTACATTCACGCACGATAGGCAGCCGTATCATACCCCTGTGTAGGTCTCGGTCAATGACCCATACCCACTAAACTTTCCTCTGCCCGACTTTATTCATCTGCGCCTGTCGGGAAGTGACGATACCTGAGAACACGGGGATCAGGGTGCTGGAAATTAACAACCCGGGGTTCTAAATCTTACATTCGCCGCTTTTTTTATCTAAACGCGGAAAGCCTTTACTCCTGACCTGTTCGGTCTCGTGGCCTTTCAGTGTTGTAGTGGTATAACCAACCAGGTCGTCGGCTGTTATATCAAGACATCGTGGCCGAGTGGTTAAGGCGAAAGATTAGAAATCTTTTGGGCTTTGCCCGCGCAGGTTCGAATCCTGCCGGTGTCGCATATTTTTTTCGATCGAGTCTCTGTGTAAGGATCCAGAATGGATGGTCTTTTCACATTTCGGGTTTGACGCCTCCATTTTTTATCATAGATCTTGAATATTTTTTATCAGTAATAGCAATGCTTTTCCGTTTTTAATAGAAGTGTGAAAAAAAATAAAAAAATAAAAAAAAAAATGTACAAAAAGCCTTTGCATTACAGAATTTGAGGAACAGTTGAAGAAGATATATAAGATATATTTGCAAAACCAAACATTTGTCTTGAAACTGTTTTTTTTTTTCTCAATTATTACGGGATCGACCTCCCTCGCTATTATATTGTATCGCAAGTCCTCTTCGAAGATAGAAGTTCTTGCCTTTTTGTAGAAATGAAAAGGAGAAGGGATCTCGAAGAGTTTTATTTCAGTCGAATGTTTAGAAAGTCTCTTTGTTGCATTGGGTAAAACTTCCTCACCATAGTGAACAGAACATTGATGGCCAGAGAGAAGAAAGACGCTGGATGTATTTCAAAAGCTGCTTTTTCTCGTGTTGCCGTTTGATATATATACAAAAAACTCAAGACAAATCCCTCTGACTTGCACAATAGAGGAAAATTGAAATCACTAGTCAAATGTGTCCTACGTGGTGATTGGCTTAGAAGTACTGAAGGTGTCTTTATTAGACTTCTCGCACTCAGTCAAGAAAGAGAATGCTGGAATTGACAGCATGTACTCTAGTGCATAGTCAAAGAACTATAAGGACAATGGCTCATCGATAATAGAGTCGAAAGTAGGTTACACCGGTTTCTTAGAATTCAGTTGGACTATATAAAATCAACCATATATATAGGGAAAAGATGAACAGATTAGCAGAAGCAGGAGCTCTCTCTGAATCTTTGGAAGCTATTCTTGCCAAGCAAAGAGAAGATTTACAAGGGCTGGATGAATTGCTACAAAGAATAAGCGATCAACCCACAATAAATGGAGGGCCAATCAGTGATACTGATCGGGAAGTAATTCTACTAGAAAACAGAAACCTGTCTTTAATAGCGCATTTGCAAAGACAAGAATTGCTTGGTACAAAGCTCGAACTATCTTTAAGTGAAAATCAGCAACTGCTTAGTTTTGCCAAAGAGTCCCTCGTTGCAAAGCAGTCGGATCTGCAAGAGGGTTTCTTAGAGAAGGAGATTGAATTCACGAAACAAAAATTGGCTTTACAAGAGAGGATTGATCAATTGAAAGATGCTGAGATTGATTTCAAAAAAAAGTATGCATTAAGTATGAGTAGAATAGCTGAAAGCACGAAAAGATTTCAGGAAGTGGTGCCTTCTTTGGACTCGCCATAAGAGCTGAGAATTTGAGGTATTTTGTCGTGTGGGTCCACTTTACGCCATAGACTTTTCAATTTTTGAGAATCCAGGCGGGGCAACAGTAGCACGAACCAGAGATCAATAACCCACTCAAATAGAAAGTGGAATATGGAGCGCAAAGACTTGTCTGACTGCTGCTTTCTTTTGCGCAGTCTCATTTTAAGGCTCACCTTGTACACATTATCATAGGTTTTCAGTCTATCAAGTAGGGCCTTGATTTTGAACTTTTCCAGCTGCATCAGACTCTCTTCAACTTCCTTTGTTTTGAGAGTCAACAGACGCAGCTCGTAATTGAGTCTAGAATTGACCAGCTCAATATCTTTGAGTTTAAGTTCCAGAATGTCCTTGCGCGACTCTATGCGTTTTTCAATCTCTTCAATGTGTTTATGAGACAGCCGGTGGTTCAGTTTGACGTTTGGCTTGGCCAGGAAAACGTCCAATTTGCATTGACGGTTCTTTTCCACTTGGCTTCTTCGCACTACAAAATTGTCCTTGAAAGCCATTTTCGTCTTTACAAACTCCTTGGCCATCTTGCCCACTGAGGGAGAGAATGGGTACTGCCATGTCAGAATCCCCTCCTCGATAGCGGAAAAAGTTGCGCACCGTTTCAGAATGGTGGTCTGGTGGGGTTTGCATGGCTTTGAGTGGTCCACAAGCTTTAGATTGACATCATCCGGTGTATAGGGGAAGGTGCACCGTCTTTGCAGATTGACACGAAAGCTTAGGTCGTTGTCTGCCAAAAGTACATAGATTTTCTCGTCCATAGGCGGAGACTGCTGTTGTGGAGATTGGCTGACTGAGGACGGTTCGACACTTTTCTCCGTTTGGAGATTTTTTTGTAAGTTTAAGAAAGAGTCTACACTCGAGGTGGTGAGATCCTCCACCACTTCTTGAGGCGGAGCACGCGGCTGTTTGTACTTGAAATTCTGCTGAAACTGCTTCATCACCTGTAGCGAGAGGATATCCTTTTTCAGATCTATGGGCCGGCCTTCTCCTCTCCACAAATGACACAGTCTTTTTCCTGAGATGTGAGGAATCATCGTTTCAAGCTCCAGACTTCCCAGCTCCGTCAATACGCTCACATCGTTCGTTACACTTGAGGAAGGGTTTGAGTGTGACAACATTGATTCGCCAATTCCATTCAAATGAAGAGCTCTTCCTGAGCTCAAATCGGAAACGGTGTTTTTGAGCATTTTCTTCATTTTGTGGAAATCATTCTTCAAATGCTGACTGGTGTTGATTTTGGAGTCGGTAAATGTGAGGAGGTCCTCAATGGTATCCACATCTAGTTTCCAGCTATGACTGGAATAATTTCCAGACACTCCGCCCAACGCAGAGAGCATGTTAACGCTGGAAGATGCCTTTTTAGTGTATTTTTGAAACTGACCAATAGCGACTCGAAACCCTTGCACATCAAAGGGGTCTTTGGGCACGTCTATACTTCCGCTCACGAGGCCGAACCGAATGCGCACGCTGAGGACAAACCCGATAATGGCGGCAACGGTGGTGGGGCTCATCCACTCTGACGAAGATGGTTTGATTCCGTAGTGACGAAACCCAATCATGTTCCACCAGTCAGATATCCCAGTCTTTGTCTTGTCACAGAGAAGACCGTCTGCAAAGATGGGATTTAAAAGATCAAAGTAGTACAGACAAATTTGCAAGAGAAGAACCAGCTCTCTTGCTGCGTACAGTATTGGTACCTGTGGTGGAATTCTGTACACTTGCTTAAACTTGTCGCACATGGCTTTTGTCGGAGATACAAGCATCAATACCGATCTTCCGCCGCATCTCATTCGCTTCAAATTCAGATTGACTACGAACACTTCCCAAATCTCAGCAACGTTTCCGTTTGGAATCGCAATCAAATTGAGGTGATTGGGAATTTGCGATAGATTACTAACGAATAGCGTTCCATCGGGAGTGGTTTTGGGCTTTGCGTGCTGCGATTCCAAAACCTCTTGAAAGTAAACTTTGAGAGACCGGGGCCACAGTTGTTGATCAGAAGTGTTCACTTTAAGCTTGTACCCTTTGATTTTGTTTAAACAGTTACCGGTAAAAGTCGTTATCACCGTTCCCAGTTTCCGCTCTAGGACCCATTCTTCAACGAGATAAATCTCAAAGCCCGTGACCTCCGCGTGTTCTATCGAGACCAGCTCCGGGGGGAACTCTTGAGAGATAAAGTCAACCGCTTTTGTGTCGGGGAAGAAGAAGTACGGTTCATCTATCGACATTCGGACATCCAAACATCTTGAATCCGATCTAATAAGCGGATGCAGAATTTTATTCACATGAGTCGAAGAGTGTTTTATGAACTAGGATGAATGTTGTCAAATGTACGCGGAACATCTCAATAACTTGTAGCCAAACTTTTGAATCTTTGATGTTAACCCTTTTTTCTCAAACTACTTAAGAGGGTCTTTTAGTATAAGTTGTTTAATGGGAACACCATGTTGGTCTTCTACCGTCGGGTGGTCCTGTTGTGTTAGAAATTACGTGCCAGGGGGTGAGCCGGGTAGAGATCATATCGAAAATTCCATTAACCTTATTCACAGACTACAACGGCCAAAGTCAGATGAAATGACCCTCTTTGACTTTTCTGTTTAGATCGTAGCCGGCCGGATAGTTAAGAGCATGCTATGTAAACTGACTCATACACGTTGAATATCAAGGCTGCAATATAGTGAGCGGATCAAGGCCCTCGATGAACTCTATTACCGACCTGCTTTGCCAAAGAGGTCTCCATTTGAGCTGATGCGGTCTAAAGGCTATACCAGGTAGGTGATTCAGAGATGAAAAGAGTAGGGGTGAGAATGAAGCGGTGCTGTTACTTTTTAATCAGTCTTCATCACCAAATGAATGCTTCGATGTTGTTCACCGCACAAACAAACTGTTACTCGTATTGTCTGAGTGTCTCGACGGAGTGGGCGAACCCTCGGTATGACGTCTAATGCAAGAACGATTCGAGGACAATAGTTACATCAACTGATATTTGGCTAGATGACTAATTAAGAACGTTACCCATGGGAGATTCGGCGACACCAGACCTCATCGGCCCATGAAGCGACCGTTGTTTAGGTTTTTTGGTTCAACTCCCCGCATATGACAATAGGTCTTTATGCGGTCTACTGCATGCGTATACATGTGCAGCGGAACATAATGTCCTACGCCTGAGTATGTGACTATATTCAGATCACTACTTCTAGAAGGTGATTGTTGTCGTCATTTTCCTTGCTGGAATTGACATTGTAGACAACTAATCGTCCCTCCTTATGCTTCAGAGTAACTAGCTGAGTCATGATATTGTTTGTTACATAGTATGTTTTATTACTCACTCTATTGCTGACATTTACCACCATCATTCGAAACGGTGTTGAAGTATTCGTCAGCAAATTTACAACAACAGAAGTACGTTTTGGTAAGTAGCTCAAAAAAAAAAATGAACCTCGCCCACCACTCCGGGACTCGAACCCCCGCGTTTCGATAAAACGATAACTCCACATGTCCTCACAGAAAGAGTCCATATTCCGTAAGTACTCACCATTCACCCTTCCGGCTAACTTCTAGGCTCTGCGGATATGTCGCTTGTGCAGCTGTACATCTCAATGGAGATAGCACGAGACGTGGTGTTCATGTTGGGCGACATGGGCGCCATACACTTTCGGGACTTTAACAACGAGATAAACACTTTCCAACGCTCGTTCGTTCAGGAAATCAGAAGGTTTGACAACGTTGAGCGACAGCTGAGGTTTCTGGAACAAGTTATTTCAGAGCAGCCACTTAAGATCAAGGCGTACAATGCTATGGACTCATTTCGAGCTCATAGCCACCAACCAAATGCCACGGAAGAGCCTCCGTCAAACTATGTGCTTCCCCTTTCGTTGAACAGAGTGCCGTCAGCAGCAGAAATCTCTAATTTGGTTGAGCTTATTGACAGCTACGAAACCAGTGTTCGGGCCATGGACTCTTCCAAGAAAGAGCTACAACAGAGATACGACTCACTGGTGGAACATAGACACGTTTTGAATGGGTCGCGCTATTTTTTCGAATTGGGTAACGTGACCGAGGGGCTGAGAAATTCAATGGAAGAAGACGATCTTTTGATGGAAGAACAAGCTCTTGAAGAGGGCAATTTCGGTCAGGATCTTTATGCCTTGACCGCCACGATGAATTTCGTGGTGGGGACCATTCCGAGGGAAAAGTACGCGGTGTTGGAAAAAATCTTGTGGAGAGCTTTGAGAGGGAATCTATATATCAACCATGTCCCCATTGAAGAAGCTGTAAACGGAGAGCTGAAAGACATCTTCATTGTTTTCACTCACGGCGAGTCTCTTGTACAAAAAGTCAAGAGAACGGCTCAGGCATTGGACGGATCGCTCTACACTGTCAACCCCCATTACGACATTTACCAGGAGGAAGTTTCCGTTGTGAATGGCAAAATAAGCGACCTTCGTCACGTGCTGGACCACACTCAAGAGCGGTTGATCTCTGAGCTTTCTGAGGTGTGTGCCCAGATCGAGAGATGGAAAGTTTGTGTTTTGAAAGAAAAACACATTTACATCACTATGAATAACTTCAACTATGACTCAACAAGAAGATGTCTTATTGCGGAGGGCTGGATCCCCAAAACAGACCTTGACGATCTGAAAAGCAATTTGCGCGAGGTGACGGCTCTTTCTGGATCGGAGGTCAACTCGGTGGTTAACGAACTCACCACAAATAGAGTGCCTCCCACCTACCACAAAACCAACAAGTTTACAGACTCGTTTCAGTCTATTGTTGACGCGTACGGTATTGCCACGTACCAAGAGGTAAACCCTGGTCTGGCCACCATTGTCACCTTCCCCTTTATGTTTGCCATTATGTTTGGAGACGTGGGCCACGGGATTATTCTTTTTTTGGCAGCCCTTTACATGATTTTGAACGAACGCAAAATCAAAGAGTCACCCAGAAACGAGATCTTTGACATGGCCTTCACAGGGAGGTACATATTGGTGCTAATGGGAGCATTTTCCATATACACCGGGCTTCTTTACAACGATATTTTTTCTAGGGCTCTTACCCTTTTTCATTCTGGCTGGAAATGGCCGTCCGATTTCAAAGATGGCCAAACGGTGGAGGCATCGCAAACAGGAGTCTACCCGTTTGGTATCGACTATGCGTGGCACGGAACCGATAATAACTTGTTGTTCCTCAACTCTTACAAGATGAAGCTTTCTATCTTGATGGGGTTTATTCATATGACCTACTCGTTTATGTTCTCCCTTGTGAACTATCGATTTTTCCGCTCCAAAGTCGACATTGTGGGCAATTTCATCCCGGGGCTACTCTTCATGCAGTCCATCTTTGGCTACCTCTCCCTTACTATTGTGTACAAGTGGTGTGTTGACTGGATAGATATTAGTAAACCAGCTCCGGGGCTCCTGAACATGCTCATCAACATGTTTCTATCTCCAGGGAAGGTGGATGAACATTTATACCGTGGTCAGGGATTTGTTCAAGTTGTTCTTTTGCTGATTGCTTTGATTTGTGTTCCTTGGCTACTTTTGTACAAGCCGCTCACCTTGAAGAAGCAAAATTCTCGTTCTGTGGCTTTAGGGTACAAGGATCTCCACGACCAAAACCACTCTTCGCATTTGAGTCAGGTCGAAGAGGAAGCTATGGAAAGCGGTGACTCGGATGAGTTTTTCGTCATACAAGATATAGAAGAGCCGCATGAAGAGTTTAGTTTCGGAGACGTGATGATCCACCAGGTGATCCACACGATCGAGTTCTGTCTCAACTGTGTGTCGCACACCGCATCCTATCTTCGCTTGTGGGCTTTGTCACTGGCGCATAACCAACTTTCCTCGGTGCTTTGGTCGATGACTATAGCTGGGTCATTTGGCATGACGGGCAAGTTTGGAGTGTTTATGGTTTTCTTTCTCTTTGCCGCTTGGTTCTGCCTGACTGTGTGTATTTTAGTGGTGATGGAGGGCACGTCTGCCATGCTGCATTCTCTGAGACTGCACTGGGTCGAGGCAATGTCAAAGTTCTTTCAGGGCGAAGGCTATCCGTATGCTCCATTTTCCTTTAGGGCGATTCTAGAGGAGGAGGCGAGTGAGTGAGAGGGAGGGAAGGGAGACATGGACCTTGAGGGGATTCTGTACGGTATAGAGCGATCACAGCTCTTAAATAGACATAAAATGTAGAGTTCTGTTGTTTAAGGGTTCGCTTAAGAATACAGTGGGCAGTTACATTTTGGACCATGCTGTAATGGCATACATCAAGTGACGTCCTTCCATGAATGTACATCTGACACATTGAGCGGTGCTTTTGATTTATCCATAGTGACTAAAATATGCTCTATCAATATGCACTAGAATCCTGCCATTTGGTATTTTTTTCCTCTTATTGAATTTTTGATTCAAGTATACTTCTGATTATGAGAATCTGCTGCGATGTGGGTGTAATGTACACTATATTTTTATTGAATGCTCCTCTGGGTATAGAGTAACTGCTGTTCATATCACATTTATTCATTACTTGTCGACAGATGATAGAAGTGCTTACATGTTGATACAACAGCAAATTTTATTGCTGGTGAAATATCGAAAAAACGATCATAATAGTCCATTTACTCCACAATGACACCCATAAAGAGATAGGTATGTCTCTGAAGTATTTGATGAATTGTGCAGCATAATATAACCAGAATCAAATTTGTTCGATAAGTGAATATACTGACTGTTCCTCTACCGATAATCGGCCATGACTACTCAATATTACACCTCCATTAATAAGCTGACCGTCATACCTTTGATGATTATAAGGCGTTGGAGATTAAATAGAGTTCCGATTTGACTATCACTATACAGATACAAACAGGCAGAATCCATATTCTAACTGACACACCGTTATCCATGATAACTCCTATCTACACGCCACGCCTGAATGCGACAAACTAGCCTTTCAGCTTCGCTTGAATGACTTTAGCAATCACCTTATCTTTCTAAAAAACACATCACTGTTATTCTTCTCCTTCTCTAGGCATCTAATGCCTCCTTGACCAGAGTCTTGATGAGATTTTGCCTCTGCGATCTTCTTTGCGTCATACTTTCACCGCATCAAACATTCCAACATTATCCTTGTTTGGATCCTCCAATGTTCACGTTCAAGGTTGAATGTCTATATTTTATTGTAATGACATAAGACGGTGCTGTCGTAAGCTTTCTCAATGCTACTTAGTGGCACAAAAAACCGTTCCTACGGTCAGGAATGGTATAGTGACATATACAAGAAAAGTTTCTCACTTGTGATAAGTGGTACAAGTTATAAGGTCTTTGTCCCACCAATAAAAGCATCGCTATAGTGCAGTAGCCTTCAAGACGAGAGATCTTGTTAAAGGACAAAAACAGTCCCACAAGGAAATATCCCACTTTGAGGGGCATTATCGTAACATAAAACAAAACAAATGAGCTTATCTCACAAATCCTCCACCATCTCCCACAGAAAAGGCCGAAGAAAAGATGCTATTGAGAAATTCATCAGCACCAACCAGGTAATCACTTCATCTGGACTCTCGCAGTTGCGATACATGATATTAGCGGAGGGTTTGAAAGTGCCCGCCGATCAACAAACGTGCCCATATCGACCGTACGTTTGGTCCATACTACTCCGTGCCGCTCCTAATCAATCGACTGACGCGTATATTCATCTTGTGCAAAAAGGCAGGTCTAGCTCGTATAACAAAATCGTAAACGATACGGGAAGAACGTTTAAAGGTGATCTTAATTTTGAACAAAAAGTTTCTCGTTCCATGTTGAACCGGTGCTTGAATAGTTATGCGTGGTTTGTGGCCAATGACCAGCGCGTCTCACCGTATGTACAGGGAATGAATGTTCTCATGGCTCCCTTTCTATACGCGTGCAAGTCCGAACCACAAGCTTTTGTGCTATTTACAACTCTGCTGACAAAGCACGTTCCACTTTACGTGGAGCCAACTATTCGAGGGGCACACGTTGGTGTGCGGCTTGTGGATGTGTGTCTCAGGATCATAGATCCGAAACTGTACGAGTACTTCCAGTCAAAGATGTTGCGGACGGAGGTTTACGCTCTTCCTTCCGTGTTGACTCTGAGTGCTTGTACGCCTCCGCTTTCGCAGGTTTTAGAACTGTGGGACTTCCTTTTCGCCTACGGATGCCACATGAACTTGCTTGTAATAATTGCCCAATTGATTTTGATCCGCAATCAGCTGATGAGCAGCAGTAACCCAATGACGTTGCTACGGGACTTTCCAGAGTTGAAGACTAGCGAGGTGATAAAACTTGCAATCAGTTTTGTTGCGAAACTGCCAAGTCCACTCTACGATCTTTTGGTGCGGCATGGCTATGACGAGAGTGTGATAGATGAGATATGAGAATCATCTAGAATTATCTCTGAAGCGAAGCGAAGGAGATGGTCTCAAAAACAATCTGTGCTGACGAGATCGAGCGTTGCTCCGAGTCAGCTCGTTTGACTAGAAACCAGGAACGCAGAATTGCTCATTAAGCGGTCAAATATTAGCTTTTTCTTCTGAGAAAAACGAGTGAGAAACGAAAAACCCTTGAAAGAAAACAAATAGAAAATGCCCAGCTTGCGGGCCACGGGTCACCTAAAGACGATAAAGTCTTTACAATAGCGAAATTTAACAGATGGAGAGTCTCCCTTCCAGGAGCTATCTGTTTGTACCTCAGCATAAGTGTGTGGAGTATCAATCATGTGATGAGTAATGCAAGACATTTTTTCATGGGATGAAGCAAGGTGAGATATATTCACTGCAAGGGGTATATAAATTGAATTTGTAAGACCCGAACAACTGGGCTCTTACGCGTAGTAAATCGATCTCTTGTCCCATGAAAGATGGGCTTAAAGACACCAAGGTTATACCTACTCAAACAAGTCAGAAGCCTTTGATACATGGGGATTATGAGGTGTATATCAGAACTACAAAACACTATATTCTACAAACACTATTCAAGGAGAATTTCATCATTTGAAGAATCGAGAAACCGTGTTGAATATTTGAGACATAAATCTATAGAATAGATTAGCTTTGATGGACCAGTTTTAAGAAAAGTTGCCCATAAGACGTCATACCGAGGCCAGAAATACTCCCGGCAAACACATGACGACACTGATTGACTAAAATAAGTAGGAAGCCTGAGTACTGCATTGAGAAAGAGGCATAATTTTTCGCAAAAGATATAAATGGTATCAGCTGAGTGACCTGTGAACTGCAGTTGCAGCTCATGGCAAGTATCAAGGATTTTGTGTTTTTGTGTCTCTGTACTTCTATGCCTTTATGCCTTTATTCTATCTTTTGTGCCCCTTGTGCCCTTTGTGTCTTTAAAGATTCTCTTGCATCCAATGAAAGACATCGACAAACTTCGCCGCTTAGCTATCACCACCATAACAAAAGCCTTCTCACGTTAGATGAGATCAAAATGTGAATCGGACACCCTATTTTGTTCATAGAAGGCTTGAAGGTTTCTTCTTACCTGACTCAAATACTCTCGCATGGATTATGCAACGTTGGTATCAAACCTCTAACAAAGTTGGAGGCATCATGGGAATTTTTTTGTAAGAGTTTTCAGCGCTTAGGAAAGCAGAACCTTCTATTGACATGAGAGGAGCCCCATAATGAAAAGGAAAAAGAATAATCACTCTTTAAGACGTATATCTACACACTCACTAGTTCTGAGAGCTATACACATGTTTTATCAGAGCGACTGCACACAAAAGCTATTGACTGAAAGGCTGTCGATAATTAAGATCATCTCTTGCGCTTCGCTTCAGAGATAATCAAGAGATAATCACTTTAGAAAATCCTCGCATCATAATCACGCTCACTGAGAAACGCAACCAACACTGTACGCTCGGAAAAGGTTCTACCAGCCAGACTTCTCATTGCCTTTGAAGCGGCCTCAACAGAACCAAACTTTACATAGATTCGCCCCACTTCGCAACTCAGCTCGTCAATCATGTAGGGCTTGTAGTCTGCAGGAGGTCTCGGAATGAAGCAGTCTATAACCTGACCAATTTTCTTGCACTCGTTGACAAAGTCGGTTTTGATGAGGTTGTAGGTTGCGTTATCCACCAAATCTGAGTTGATGTTGATGCAATTGAGAAACTGTAACACGCGGGATTCGGGATGCGTGGAAACGCCACTCCCACTAGCAGCTTCCGGCAAAGAGTTGTAGCCAATCTCAATAGGCTGCTTCATACCGTCGCATGCTTTGAAGCAATGCAATTTGTGCTGTTTGCTGAGGCCGCGAATAGCCACGTTTAAAGTGGAAGAGTCTACATACTCGCAGAATGCAATTCCCTTGCTCGTACCCGACTCATCACAAAGAAGCTCAAAGCTTTTCAAAGTTCCAAACTCTTGCAAAATTCTCAGAAGCTCCTCTTTAGACTGCTCGATATTTGTCACGGCAATTTTGTTAGGTCCGTCTGGTACCCTTGTGAGGACTTTCCTCTCTTGCTTGACATCCTGCCCCTCAGTCACTTCTTCCACATCGTCGTGAGGAATGATGTACTCACCTGGCCTTGTGACTCTGATTTTCGTGCTGAGCGGCTC
Organism: Citeromyces matritensis; assembly: GCA_030570875.1. Classification (NCBI taxonomy): domain Eukaryota; kingdom Fungi; phylum Ascomycota; class Pichiomycetes; order Pichiales; family Pichiaceae; genus Citeromyces; species Citeromyces matritensis. Next base: position 14,059 of record JAJLWQ010000127.1, read on the forward strand.
GATAAACTTGGAATCCAACGCCACGATTATTGTGGCGATGCGGAAATCAGAAACTTCTAGAACGATCCGCTTTTTGTCCTCACTTAAAGTGTGGTTTTGTATGAAAGGCGAGGTAGGTGTAAAATCAAGCTTGGTGGATCTGACAAAATCGTCAATGTATTTCACCACACTTTCGCCATTGGGGAAATCTCCCAGAACGATACATCTTCTAGCATTTCTCGAGTTACCAGTCTCCAATTTACAATTATCTCTCAGTATATCCTGAAGCAGTTTTCCGTCTCCCTGAGATACCATGTTGTCTACTTTGCCCATATCGATATTTCCGGTCGATGCGCCTGGAAGTGGGAACAGCCCACTGAGCTTGGCACGTTCTACAGACACTTTTTCGTAACCCTTTGGAACTTTGTCCCACAGAGTGAATGAAGATCGGTCTATTTTGTTCAGACCGATCACATCGCTGAGATCTTCATCCGGTCTGAAATTCCCTGTGGTTTCCCTGTCTCGGGGACCACCACGTCCTCTGCCTCTGTCGTTATGATCCCTGAAATTTCCCCTTCCTCCACGCATGGAGCCAGACGATCCGCCCCTTCTGTCGCCCCTGAAACCGCCTCTTCCTCTGGGAGGTGGACCGCCTCTTCTTGGAGCTATGTGTTAGATGGTGTGAGTGAGATACATACGTCCGTAGTTTTGTCTTTGCATTGGTAAGGATGTTATATATTGGGAGTTATATTATGTGTTCGATCCAGGGGGAGTTCTTTTAGTTTTGCAGGTGAGTGGGCGGTTTCTCTCTTAGCAATCTAGTGATCAGCATCTCTGTCCGTGTGTTTCTCCATCTTATTGACGCTGTCTGAATGATGGGCCAGACATCTATGACAGAGGAGCTGTTATTGCAGATTGTGAAACTACCAATTCTATGCCTGACTTGTGAATTTCCTAGTTAGTCTTTTTGATTAATTGCGTTGCTCAATTTGTTAAGGGAAATCAGCCCATAGCAGAACCTGATCGAAGTATTAGCGGATGAGTTGTAAGGCAAGAGGAAGTGAATCACATACAGTGCGCTATTTGAGGTGTTCGAGAGGAAAATAAAAGTTTTGTTGATTTGGGGACTGAAGACAAATTGCTATCAATCCCTTAATGTGACTCAGCGAGTACATCTTCAAAATGGACAAGCCTCTCGTGACTTTTCTCGATGAAACTGATCATCACTCCATTGATGCTCAACAGGAAAACAAACCTCTTGTTTGTGTGAGACAGTTTTAGGGGAAACTGTTTTCTCAGTCGTATCTGATGTCTCTGTTGAATCTATTGCATTACAGTTACATTCCTAGAACCCTGTCATTGTTTGATTTTTTTTTTTTTCAATTGATGATGATTGCTCGATGTTGCTTGTTCCTTCAACCTATAAGAGGCAATCTAAGAATGAATTTTCTCAAATTTAAAGTTACTCACTGAGCCCGCTATGCAGAATGAGCCGATACTGTTGGCATCTGTGTGTAACCGACCATTACGCAAGTAGAAAAAAGGTGGTGGGGGGTAACTCGATGTGCCTCGCCACGATAGCCACTCTTCGTTTTCTCTTTACTCTTGGGCGAGTCACAGCCTGACAATGGTCCGCCTTCCGCATACTAAACTCTGCTGAACCATAGCGGTTTGAGGAAAACACTTCACGACATGGAGTAATTATTTTGCGTATGTTTTGAAAGAAACAACGTAAGCAAGATGGTCTTGATGAAGTGCAATAATCTCAATTACAAAGGAATCACATCATTGAGTACACTCCACTCAGTTTGTATTGCTGGGGTATTTTTTCACAAAATTAATCATTCAAGCAAACTGAGGTGTCCAATAATGCTTCCGTTAAAAAGGAATAAACATTCTACCATCGATTCACACAATTTCTGTCAAATCTGACTGTTTGACTGTAGAATAAGGCTCAAGCCGCCAAAACAATCTCACAAACGATACATAGCGAAATGGGCTCATGTCTACAATGCATTTACTTAAATGCTGTACCTCATCGTGACTGATGGATACCACCAGCCTAATAGTGACTCTCATTTACCAAATGATATTAGTCACTCCATCTGCTGGACATGCTTAAATCACGTGCCACCATATATATGTGCATGTTTTATGACCTTTTACGCAGACTAATCTTGGGCTTCAAAGGCATGACAAGAAGGAACCACTTGATGATTTTACCGCAAACTCGAAAATTGTACGCTACAGCGTAAATAACTCTTCTCACCTGACAACAACATGACTGATAAGGATGCATACCATACGAATAGCTCTCTTTACATAAATTCACTCATTTTCACAACAAGCGATTACCAATAAAATCATTATATTTATCTCCTCTTTGAAAGTGAACAAAATGACTTTTGCAACAATTCATAGAAACGGGATTCTGTTTTTCTCTCCTAAATGAACTCAAGATCATCTCTTCCGCTTCGCTTCAGAGATTCACTCAACTTCTCCCGCACACGACCATACGTGTTAATGAGACTCATCAACGTCATCTCAACACTATGTTTCGCCACAGCTGTTTTCTGTGCTATTCTTGGAGTTGACTATGGCCAAGAGTTTATCAAATCGGCTCTGATTGGACCAAACGTACGATCCGAAATGGTTCTCACCCCAGACTCCAAGCGGAAAGAAGTGACTGGAATAGCTATTCGTCCGGGGAAACCCCAAATCGAGCGGTTTTACGGATCAGGTGCCGTCTCTTTGATGGCTAGGTTCCCAGAAAGCTGTTCATTTTATTTAAAGCGGTTTTTGGGAGATCCAGATCACTCGGTCCTACAGTTTGGCAAAAGTGGGAATTTCTCCATCCAAGAGACAATAGCCATGACGCTTTCCGATATTCGGCATCGGGCCGAGTCGCATCTTCAGTCGGCAATGAGAAGCAAAACTACGGTACCGGTGGATCAGCTTGTGCTGACGGTTCCAGGATTTTTCAGCCAGGCTCAGAAACAAGCACTCAGCGATGCTTCTGAGATCGCAGGAATGCGCGTCTTGAGCCTTTTGGACGACGGTACCGCTGTGGCCTTAAACTACATCTCGGCAAGGCTTTTCGAAAATACCGAAAAGCAGTATCACGTGATCTACGATATGGGCGCCGGGTCTACAAAAGTTACTCTTTTCTCTGTACGCAAGGGAGCCAAGGATCCTATTTTGGAGATTGAGAACTTTGCGTATGACGAAACTCTGGGAGGTCATCTTCTCACTCAAAGTGTGAGTGATATCATTTTACAGAAATTCCTTTCGCAACACAGTAACCTGAAAAGCCACGATCTCGATGGGAAAAGCAAAAACAAGCTATGGCTGGCTGCTGAAAAGGCAAAGATGATCTTGAGTGCAAACCAGGATGCATCTGTATCGATAGAGTCCCTATACAAGAATTTGGACCTACGGTGTAGTGTTTCTCGCGAAGAGTATGAGGAGTACAACCAGGACATTATGGGACGTCTTGTAAGGCCGTTGCAGGATGTGCTGCACGGCGTAGAAAAAGTAGAGTCTGTAATTGTAACGGGTGGAGCCACTCGTACGCCTTTTGTGCAAAGACATCTGGCTGCTTTAGTTGGTGACGATGCGATCTCGAAAAATGTCAACGCTGACGAATCCGCCGTTCAGGGTACTCTTATAGGAGGGGTTATCAAGAGCGGTCAATTCAAAGCGAAAAACATTGACATTATTGAACATTCGCTCTTTGACTACGATGTCAGATACTACGCACAAGATGAGCCGGAAACAGCCGTTATTTTCCCCAAGGGAACTTCTCTTGGAGTGACCGCATCGCGCGTTGTTGATCTGAATATCACCACTTCTCAGAGCTTCAACATCGATCTATACGAGAATGGCCAACTTTTCCAACAAAATGTGGTTTCTGCACCAGAGTGCGAGAACGGGTCGCATATTTCTGCCACTTTTACTTTGAACGATAACAAGATGTTTGCCCTACAGAAAGTGCATGCCAAGTGTAAACGCGGTGTTATGGACAAGCTGAAAGATCCGTTAGATTCCGACTTGAAGACCAACTCGCTTTCTTTCGAGTCTCACAGCGTAATTCCACCATTGACCAGAGATGAAAAGTTCACATCCTCTCTCAGACTTCGCCAATTGGCCAACCAAGACAAAGAGCGTCGTGAGATTGATGAAGTGAAAAACCAGCTTGAAGCCTCCGTATACGACCTGCGCAACTACATCTCTCAAGATTCGGTGATTGCCAAATGCTCCAAGACTTACATTGACGAGGCCACACACACAGTATCCGAGCTGTTGGAATGGCTAGACTACGATTGTGACGACTCGGCCTACGACGAGTTTTCTGCCAAATTGAGTCAAGTTGCCAAACTGAAAGCTAGAATTGAAGCCTTTATCAGTCTCTCCAATATGGACGCTAGTGTTCTGTCTGAATTGAGAACTAAAGGGCTTGATGCTGTGAGCAATCTTCAGAGCTTTATGCTTCAGATGTCGGAAGACGCCAGTACTTTGTACCAGAATTTTACGGATTTCGGTCTAGACTTTCAAAAGGAGTCTGCCAAAATCAAGATCAAAGCTGCAGAGACCGTTAACGAGAAGGAGATGCAGTCGCTATTTGATCAGCTAAACGAAAAGTTCAAGCTTATCGTGGATTTAGTTGAAAACCCCAAAGAGCTTGCCAAGTGGACAAAAGAGAGTCTGTTTGAGTTGTATGAGGATGTCACCGAGAAAACCGGGAGATTGAGTCAAATTCAGTCGTTGTTGAAAGGTGTTCACAACGAGAGAATTGAATCGCTTCAAAAAGCGCTCACAAAACATATTCGAGTAATGCTGCGTAAAAAGAGAAAGGCAGAGATGTCGAGTGCTAGCTTTACAGAGAGTGTCACAGAGAGCACCACGATAGAAAGTTCTCCTACTGAGAGCATTTCCTCAACTCCCAAAGACACCAGTGAACCCTTCACTGAAACCCCAGCTCACGATGAGCTGTAAAAGTTGTAGTCATTTCAATATCATCATTTTAGATATTTTTTTTTCTTTTACAGAACGAGTGATCGGTGAGAATGACTGACTCAATGCCAGGTTTCCGTTGAATTGGTTGGTGGTAGTAGGACCCTCACCCTTGGACAATGGCATTTGATGAAGCCATTCAGAAATTAGTGTTGGTCATTTAATTCTCAATTTGCAATCCCAAGCAAACATTTTATTGGCTGTTTCGATTTCTATCGGCACAAAGATGGAAATCTAGAGTACGAGGACGCTTTATCCCGTGAGGTCCGCAATATGTTTGTAGAGCTCTTGAGATAGATGCAGGAGTCATTACACCCGTTTTGTGAAACTAGCTGATGTTTCTTATTGTCAAATTAAGGACGTAAAGACGCACAGAGACATAATCTTCTCTGGCAAGGACTTATTGAGACGCAAGGGTGTGGTGATCATTGACTGCACAATTTAATCCTGTGGCTGCATTGTTATTATGATCGCGGTATGAAGCGTGTCTTGTTGTACCAGCTGTTTCTGTCGTAGAGAGATAGCATTGCGCTGACTAAGTAGGATTTCAAGTATTTCACTCAAATTATGGAGATACCCAATAAAAGATGTGTGATCACATACGCAGCGGAGAATATGTTTGCAAAAATTCATACACTAAAGGACATGTCATTCTTTCGCTGGAGTAACCATTCATAGAGTCTCAAGATTTCATGCTTCCTTCATGAAACAAAGCCAGAAATAAGAGTTTAATGACCTTTCCAGTGCACCGAAATCACCAGAGCCTTTGTAGTGGCCTCGATCTTTAAGGAACATTCTTAAAGTTAGAAGAACCTTGAAAACCACCTCTACGCAACTGATTTTATCTACCGTCAAACAGTCAAGTATCAGCATTGGTACTAAGAGCGCTTTTGTCTCATAACGTTCCTAGTCTAGAAGAGACAACTTCAATATCTGTTGAGACTCTTTAACCTATGCTTGTGAGTCTTCATTTCAATAAATAAAAAAAAAAAAGAGACGCGCAACACTGAATATGCCCATCTACCTGGATTCATGCCCTCTCATTATCTGCTGACTGGTCAGAGATTTATGGAGAGGGCATACGTCCGAATAACGGCATCCCTACACCTCATCTCAAATGTTTGGACTGGGCACCTTTTTCTATGGCAAGTCAACGATTAGGGCTTTTTCTAACAGTTAGTGGTGCTTTTTTTTGTCAACGGAATAGCGGTTCTGAGTGAGGACCGTTTCCTCAATAGAATAGGCTGGGGAAACGCGGAACCTCAAGGGTTCAGCGCACCAACTGAACCGTCAATCAAGTCTAGAATCGTCAATTTAATAACAGCAACGAGGACGCTACTGAGATGTGAGTTTTTTCTGTGTTGATTACCACTAACTGTTTAGTGCCGCTGATTGTTCTCAATATCTTTGTCATTCTTTATGAGCTAGTGCTAGGCTGAGCTCACCGGCTGAGCTCGTTTCAGATGATGTGGATTCTAGCAGTGCTAAAAATAAATTGGAAATTGTATTTTGTTTCGTAGATCCCAGTAAAGGTTCAATCTTTGGGCTTTGAAAGGATTCACTCAACCTTGACGGATTGGTCCTTTAATTTGCAGTTAGATTGAAACCGGTACGTTTCTTGACGGATTGGTCCTTTCTTTAATTAGCAGTTAGATTGAAACCGGTACGTTTACAATAAAGCGTATTAAACGTAAGAAGTACACCGTCATACTTTCAAACCTCTCAAATTGTATTATTTTGCACCGAAGATCAGTTTGACACCTGCATATAGTATTTCAGTTTGAACTCACCTTCATGTGGTCTGTGATAGTAAAATATTTGTTTCTCCAAAGTCTCCACATCAATGAATCTGACCAAAAATTCTTACCATTGAACTTTCTCTCTGTGAAAGGCTGTTCCACAATTATCAGAGGTGGTTAAAACTTGTACAGTGTCTACCAGCTTAAAGAGGCCGGTCAATACACAGATTGGCTGAATTCACAGACCAAAATGCAAGGAAAATCAACTAGTCGCATCAACAGAGAAAATACTTTGATCCTGACATGAGAAGATGGAAGATAGGAGGCATAACTCAATGGTGATATGGCTTATCCGATATGAGGGAGGAACTGTCGGCCTTATCATTTTCAACCTACTGTGAACGCCAAAAGCAAAAGAAATACAGTGATTCTTTTTGTATACACCCTCGCTCAGCTATAATACTTTTCGGTTATCGGCCTTTGTTCCGGAAGGCCGAACAATCCCTGGTTCTCTTTGATACGGTACTGAACAACTTTCACAAGATTGTACAGTAATGTAAGAGTAGGGGTGGGAACGTTGAGTTCTCTTGCCACAAGCAAAAGGTTGCCTACAATAACCTCAAGCTCCAGAGGATTGCCCTTCTTAACATCCACAAGCATGGAGGGTTGGAACCAGTCACCGTCGTCGGAATGGATCATGTCGTTAATTATATCTTTTGGCAGCTCACATCCATCCGCTTTGGCTACCGCGATAACCTCTCTCATGGCAGGAATAGAGACAGTATCGAGGCCTCCTGCTAGTTCTAGCCTTCCGGTATCGACGCCAGTTAGGGCACAAACTGTGTTGAGGGTAGCGTTGTAAACAAGTTTCTTGTAGCGTATCAACTTGGCATCCTTCTCGTAGGTGCAATTGTTTTTGTCGTTGCTGTAAATAGAAATGAACTCTTTTGTTTTGGCTTCTTGGACTTCTTTGGAAAGGTTTTCGTTTTCAAAATAGCCGATAAAGGTTTTGTCCTGCTGGGTCTGGACAATAGCTCCATTGTGGTTATGCGATCCAATGTAGGAAACACCCGAAATGATCACGTTCTCGGGATACTTGGCGAAAAAGGGACGTCCCAGATCAAACCCATTCTGCATCATCACTATCGCAGTCTTTCCAGGGGTGATGACTGGCTCAACAAGCTCCTCAGGTTTGACAATGTCAGGAAGGTTTTTCGTAGAGATGATGACAAAATCATACTCGATTTCTTTAGCAGCCTCAACCGACGAAAAGATATTGGAAGGTTTCCAGCCCTCAATATCACCATAGTCAACAGACTTGATGTTGTACCCATCTTTGTTCACCTTTTCGTAGTCTCGACGCACCACAATGGACAGGTTGGACTTTCCAACGTAGTCTACTCCGTAGGCCACAATAGTACCTACACCACCACTTCCAACAAGGAGAACATTGTAAACCATTTTGCAGATGAACAGAGCGAGGGATAAGCAGCGTTTAAAAATAAGGGTCTTATCAGCCTAATTAGGTGTCTTCCGCATGCATATGCAACGCACTGTCGCGCATTCCCTATTGGGTACTTTTTCGTAGGGCTGTGGCATATAACCCAAAAAATCGCGAGTTTCCTTTTTTGATGATACTTGAGTCTAGAGACCCTGTTAACAGAAACGCCTTCATTGGTTGCACCCTACTCTGATCTTCAGCAGTTTCCATTTCAAAGGGACGAAAAAGGCTTGAAAGTACCTTGTTCAACGTGTTTAGTTTATTCCATCTCTCCCTCATCCGTACATCTCCTAGCTATCCGTACTCCGTTTGTTCTTTGGTCGCTGGTCAGGGATTGTTTATGCTTTTTCACATAGCTGTAAGATTCTCGCTGGTTGACCTCCTATGGGTGACTTATTTGTAAAGCCTTCTGGTAACATAATGAACGCTGATTAGTTTGAATAAACAGCTTAGATATTGTTATCTGGCTGGTGGTCTTACAATGGCTCGGAGAATTATAGCAGAATCTCTTTATCATCGCAGATTAAAGTCTTTTATCATCGCAGAGAAGATAAGTGCGCTGTATATAAGGCTTCCTTGATCATGATGAGAAAAATGTCGATCGCATCAATGAAATCTGTCATCAACTGAAATATCTCTTCACCTTTTCCAATGCTTGTCTCGGGAAGCACTTTCAAGTTCGTGAAGCAAACTCAATTATACCCCACTTCACAAAATCTATTCGCCTCCTGTTGCCTGAGGTGGACATAAGTGACGAGACATTGAAGTCCGATGGGTTAATCCATATTGGCTTATGAAGAGTGCGTCTAATGCTTGAAATAGCCTGCCATGAGCGGATGTAGCACGTATTTGAGTGATAAAACCCAAGTCGAATAGAATGCCCTGTAAGGAAAACATTCTCTACCCAGGAAAACGATGAAAAGACTTGGCCACAAACAAATCTTGAGATAATCTCTTTCGCTTCGCTTCAGAGAAATCTGTTTCGAAGGCCTAAACCTTACTGTATGAGTTCTTTGGTGAAATTGCCTTATTGGGGCATGGGAAAGTACGTTATGCAGCGTGCATGTATGCATTAAGCTCGAAGGAAAAGTGGCTCTTGGTCACCGGTTTCGGATCATACTATTCTTCACTGATTTGAACGTGGAAAGCATAAGCGAGTTTCGTCCGGTGTGTTATGCCCTTGAACTGTGCCGTTTTGCATTTCGAGCTCTTGCGTCATGCCCTTGGATCGTGCCCTTGTGTCATGCGCTATGCCTTGTGCCTTGTGCCCGTGCCTTGTGCCCCTTTAAACTACTTTAATGACGCAGATTATCCTACAACCGCCCAACGTCACGATCCATAACAAAAATCAATTGCACACCCATTACACTCATCAATAAAAGATTGCGTCCACCATCTGTAGCTTAAGACTCAGATGGAGTATAGCATTAGGTCTTATGGAAGGCAAAAAAAGATGCACCTCAACAACCTAAAGTACCTCTCTCGACACATCAACATGTTCTACAGGCAGAACTCTAGAAGGTGATACAAAGTCGCACTCGCCATAAACTTTCGCAAAAGATCGTATACGCATTGTCTAAAATCAAATATTAACGTAAATATCACAACTTTTCCAATAGAGCCACCCATGAAGAGTCGGGTAGCTTGTCGTTGACTTTGTTGCGCAAAAATAAAATAACGGTGTCGTAAATCAAGAGATACTGTCTGAGAGTCTGCACCATGGAAACTCGCTGAGTGCGGAAACTTTCCACTGTGGAAAGTATCGGGTCGAAAGTGTCCGACTCGTTGTGCGGGTCTTTCTTCAAAATGTCAATAGCAGTATCGATAGCACAAAAAGTTCCGGTACGTCCACAACCAGCCGAACAATGTACCAGAAGCGGACCGGTGGACTGCCACTTGTCGTAAACGGCATTTTTGATGGAAATTATCTGCAAAAGATCCTGTGTTCTGACATATGCACCGTAATCCGGCCAGTTTGTCAATTGGATTTGAACAACGGAATGCTTAGTTTTATCTGTGGTCACTTGCAGCTTTCTCAAAACGATCTCTGAGTCATGCGAGCTCAAAGACATTATCTGCGTATCTATTACTTCAAGTTGTAACCGGGTCTTGCCAGACTGATAGATCCCCTCTTCCCAAAAGGGAGCGCATTTTTCCACGCCGTTTTCGTTTTGTGCTGTGAGTGAGAGAATCACTGGAGTCTGGTGGTTCACAACCACTTTCCAAAAATCCGCAATAGTGTCCTGCAGGGGGCCCTGTGTGGCTATATAAGTACTGCGACTGCCGTCTGCCGAGAGATAGTTGGCATTTATGTAATCGTCAAGTCCACACGGGTTGGGTGTGAGCTTCACACGGCTGTGCTCGTATGGGAAGATATCTTTATATCTATTTTTCGATCCCAGTTCCAGACCGAACGATGATATTACGGGCGATCCAGAAGACGACGAGTTACTTAGAGCCATTCTTAGTCTGTCGCGTTCACCCACCTCTAGAGCATGGAATTTGCGTGCAAGCTGAGACGAGCCAGAATCCTGGCCTATAATGTTGAGAACCCATTTGGGAAGCAAGTCCATTTCGCGCTGTGAAAAAGACTGTAATGAGGTGGAGAGACACATTGTGGAATCCGGCCGCGCAGTGAGCAGTTCCTCCTGGTGCCGCGTTCTAAATACGCGCTCTCCGGGAGTTGGTAGAACGAACCGCGATAGAACTGGGATGGGGGAAGCCTCTGAAACCGGCTTTTTCTCATCTGCTGGAGCTGACTCCAAAAAATCAGGACGCTCTCGCTCTACAACTTTGAAACCTCCTTTCAAAACATACACAGGACACTGATCCCACCCTGGATCCTGTATGAACTTTAGTGCCAACTGGGACAGTGTAAGGGTTGACTGGTGGGGAAGAGAAGTGTCTGCATCTAGGAGGATTACGGCCGGTGGCGGTTTACCGTCGTCTTTTATACGCTGGAAAACCTGCTTTTCGTGTGATGTGAGAGTGGCTATGCATCGTTCTAGTGTGAAGTTGACTCTTTTCAAAAGAGTCGAAGGGAGACAGATATTGATAGATTTCCGGATCCGCGCTTTTGCGTACTCTGCGAAAGGTCTAACGTCGATTATTAGTGCGTCGGTTAAAAGGTCTAAACACGAGTCTAGACCCATGAGCTTTGCCTGAGGTGGCAGTGCGTACCGCGTGTCTTTGAATCTCGACCCGATCTTGAGCGCATCCTTGGACGATATGCTCAAAGACGTTGGGAACTTCTTAAAAGGCGGCGAGTGGAAATGCAGCTCTACAGCTGAACCTGGAGCGGACCGCGTAGTGTCTGTGCGTGGGGCCATAGCGGGGCGGCCTTCTTCTTCAACCAGAGTTACCCCTGAGATGTTGGAGTTTATAGAAGAGACCGACGCCGTCTGGTTGTGCTTTGCCGAGAAGTAGTCCTTGGGGCTTTTCGGTGGAAAGCAAAACTCTGACATGGGAATTGTATGTGTATTCTAATGAGAAAAATTGTGAGCCACACACGTACATGGATCGTGCATGCGCATACGTCATTTATCGGATAAACTTACTCTGGAGCGGAGCGGAAGAGGCGGTCATCTGTGGTCACACTGAGTCTATGAGATGATAATAGGTAAGGTGCATCGGTGGATCTTGAGATCTGGTGTGGTCTCTATTGTTTGATGTAGTCTGAGCCAGATCTAGGTCGATCCACTATCTTTCTTCTCGTCCTTGAATGTTGTAATGAGATCTGACATATTTAGTTTTCTTTTTCTGGTCTCGGCTTATTGACTATGACATCGGACATATTCAAGACGAGCTGGTGAGATTAACCCAATTTTTTAGAGGATTGAGCGACTTGGTGCGTGATCTTACAGTTTCCAAAGAGGTCCAAAAGACTGAGATCAGGAGACATACCAAGAAGGAATCCATCACATTCAAATTCGAGGTGTTCTGTAGGGAGTTTTGTCGTTTCTCTGTGAATTCTTTGACCTTATCTCTGTGCACTGAGCCTCTATTCAGGTCCGCCAGCTTGACATTGTCTTGGACGTGCCGGTTGTCAAACAACTGAGAGACTGTGGTTTATCTGTGAATTTTCAGATCTCAAGATGTTTTCAAGCCAAGCCCGACAAACGATGGTACAAATGGGTAAGGGTCGTCATTTGCGATCTGATCCATCACTTCTGGCTCAATAAATTGAAAATGGATCTAGATCACTGCTGGACCGGACGATTATCTGACCTCTGTATCGTTGATTCATTTCCGATCCGGATGGGCCAGGGTAGTTCTGATCGAAACCATTCAGGTCGAAAAAGGTACCCGGATCTTAGATCCGGTTCTGACGACTCTTGTGGGTTCCACAAAGTGACAACCATCATCAAAGTGTCGTCAGCGGATCATTGGTTTTATTGTCTGAGAAGATCATCAATCAGGCAAGTTTCATAGTCATTCTATCCGATGTTCATTTGGACATCATGGACTACATCCGACCAGCGTCATGCTCAGAAGTGCCATTCAGAGAGATGTCGAACGGGTTCGAATGGGTGAAAAAGATTACTCAAAAAAGTAAATCTAGCTCACTTGAATCCTGTCTGTTCTAGAGGAGACAAACAGACACATGGTGCTATGGTGGGAAAGAGTGTCTGTTTGTTTCTGCGAATTTGTATGCCAAGTTTTCTTTTGGGAAGATGCTCTTGCCAATTTGTGGATTGAAAAGAAGAATGGCGGCATCACGGGCCACGTGTGAGTTAGATCAAAGGCCAGGTACTGAGTGATAAAGTCTTGCGACCAAGAAGCCCTTGTGTACTTAATTAAATGTTGAGGTTAGGACTTGAGAAGCATATATTAAAAAGTGAAGATGATCAAAGGTCATGAGCCTCTTCACTGGGGTTTTCAAGAGCGACAAGAAGCCATTTTCTTTTAATTGCTGAATGATGGAGCCGACGTCTGTTCGAGTAAGGTCAAAGCTTGGTGAAGGCTGTCATTGTGAGCAGCTGTGAGACCATGGCACGGTTCTGCTTTTATGTCCACATATGACACAGAAGGGACACAAAAAAGGCACAGAAATGCATAGAGGGGCACGAAAATGTCATATAGGCTCTCTGCGTGTGAAATACATCCAAGGAGCTTTCCAACTTGATGCAGCCGCAAAACCTTTGCAATCAATCAAAAATGTCCTTTACGATAACATTGAAGAGTACAATGTCACCCAGTAAATATGGCAAATACTTCGAAGGGAGATTCACTATCTTTCGATTCACGACATCATCCGGATGAATATC
>JAJLWQ010000128.1:0-27553 GCA_030570875.1 Citeromyces matritensis
TTTCGAACGTCCGATTTTGGCGGTAGTTTTGCACTGACTTTTGTTGTCTTCTTGATTTGACTATTTCTTTTCTCTTTTCTTTATGTGCCTCGCTCGTTGGTTGTTTCATCCATTACCCTGATGAAGCGATCCCAGGTAAAGGTTCCAGAAGTCAAGCGAGGGATCCCTATTGATTACATTGAGAAATTACGCTTGTCAAGTGAAACCGTTTACCATATCGCGAGATGCGCTGGCTTGTCAACTTAAGTTCAGACAGGCCAGTGTATCTGGGTTCTTAGGAAATACATGCACTTACAATCACTTTCACTGTTTTAGGAGTTGATTTGGTTTTGTGTATGTGTTTGAGTTGTACACGACCTTTCTATATTGATTCGGCAAATATCCAAATCCACCTTTTGTTTTGAAACCCTTTCACAGATTCATCTGCATAACGTTTTTATTCAAAAATCCACCTTTTATGCACAGATGTGCTTGACCGGGCAACAGAATGAACGCATGCAGCTGAAAAAAAGAGGATTTCTAAGATCACAATAGACTTCAGTGATGCCTCAAGCATGCTCATTATAAATATTCTGAGTTCATGTTTCGAATGAAGAAGAAGAAGAATCCATTTGTGATATGTGTTTTGCAACAGGTGACCTAAACACAAGTCTCTAGCTGCGCATTATTGCAGAATTCTGTACACAACGACAGAACCTTACAGTTACATATTTCTGATAGAATCCACATGTTGGTGCATCACATTGCACACTATGCAAAGTCCAGAAATGCCACCAAAGCTATACAATAGCAGTACACCCGATTTCGGGTAAATTAGAATGCGAATTCTAGCATCGAATCACTTTTGGACAGGACGATAATCTGACCTCTCGATCGTTGATCCTTTTCCAATCAGGATGGGGCCACTAGTTGGGTATTCTGATTGAAACAAACGATCCAGATCAAAAAAGTAACCCCGGATCTTAGATCCGGATGTGACGACCCTCGGTAAAGCATACCTGGAACCCTTGGGAAGTTAGGGACATCTTTTTGAAACGTCAGGCCATGAGGGCCTAGCGGGTGGGCCACATTTTCTATTACAGCACTGTAATATTGTGGCGGTTGACTGACCTTTATTCACCTCATAGAGGAGCATATTCTTTGACTTAGGCTGCTACATGATGGTGATGCTCAAGCCAACACTACGTCTGGTGTAAATCACCACCTATACTTGGAAGGAGAGCAATAATATACTCACCATGTGCTTGTCTTCGGCGTTATTTGCTGGCATTGGACTGGAATAACAGCGATTGTCGTTAACGGTATAGTGGTGAGGTGAATCATATTACCAATACCTTGACACTATTTGCAAGAAGGACGATATTAAAATCAGAGGTAGCTGTTTGAACCCGCTCATTGGGCTTCTCTCAGACAGAGGTACAAGACGATAGTATTAACCAACCATAACCAGACCCGCTTTACGTTGTAGTATCTTACTTTTTTTGGATAGGCTGATGAAGCTTCTCTCGACACTCGCTTCACAACTATAGAAACACTTTCTTGGGTCAATGAAACATAGAAAAGAGTCAGAAGATTAACTATTGAAACATACTACGTAACGCTATACCCTAACCGCAGCGATATACTGGAGGGAAGTTTACTTGGCTACAATGCCAACTTCCAGGAAGGAAAATAACGACAGCAGTCACCTTCTAGATGTGGTGATGTGAAAATAGTCCCTTATTTCGGCTTGAGACCAAACATTGTGTTGCCGCGCATATACGAATGCTTCTGCATACCCCAAAAAGACTTGTTGTCATATGCGAGGAGTTGAACCAAAAGACGGTCAGTGCATGAGCCGATGCCCAGTTTGTATTTCAGCGCGAGTCACCTATGGGCGACGTTCTTGTCAAGTCATCAAGCTAAACATCAGTTGCCGGACTAATGTAATCATTGCCCTTGAATTGTTCTTACAAGAGAGTTCCTCCCCTCGGTCGAGAAACCTAGACAATAACGACTGGCCAGAAGGACAAGGCACTATGCATTTTGCATTTAATGGGGAATTGGGAGCATAATTACTGACGGTATGTAAAGGCAACATTTCTTTAGAACAACCCCGGTCTTTTCTCCCTATGTAGTAGCAACACTCACCCATCACTAATGGCAACCAACGAGAATATAAAGCTCCCAGTATGATCCCATGATGATGACCCAGTCTCGACTGGTCCCTCATCTTCAAAAAGATGCCTTAGTACACTGAGCACGGAGACGAATAGCATATGTCGCTTCACTATTAAGATTCTACGAATCAACCGCAGACTGAAGCTATTCACCCTTAAATTATTTCTAAACGCTAAGATCAAACCACAGAACGGCCAAATCAATAATGCTCAATATTTTGCAAAGCCTTATAAATAGGATCTTTAAAGCTGTTTGCAATCTTCCAAATCTCTCCCTTTGTTTCATGCATTTGGTTCCATCTCTGAATATCCAAACCTCTTGACTCTGCTTTCAAAAAGAGATCCAGGTCCTCGCCTGCATTTTCTGCATAGTCAGCATAGATCTCTTTAATTCTCTGCTCCACGTTGACTTTGGAACAAATCTCTTCATCCTCAGTGGCCTCTCCGTCAAGGTTAAACTCGTCGATATCGTTGGATTTCAAACCGAGAACCCCATTGGGGCCGCCTCCGCTAAAGATATCGTTCAGGTCGCTATTAATCTGATCCCAGTTGGTGGATTCTTTGTTGGCTTTCAAAATGTCGAAAGCCTTCTTCTTCCTCTCAACTTCATCTACAATTGCACCAATCTCACGTTTGAGCTCTTTTTCGTCTAACGGCAACTCGCTCAGAATTCCAGCAAGATCAATCTCGTTTCTTGGCTGTTGAAGCAGGACGATAAACTTGTTGAACCAACCAATTAGGTTAGTGAAAACACCCTCCGTCTCCATATCGTGGAGATAGATGCTGTGAATAAACTGGAAAAGATACTCTTGATAATTGGCTAGCAGATCCATAAACTTGCCCACCATATTCTCACCTTTCAAAATAAGCTCTTCGCGAGTCTCTATTAAATCGATCAGCTCGTTCATGAATGACTGCAGCACAGGCACGTAACGGTGAACCTCAGCTTTGGTGAAAAGCTTCACAAGAGGAGTGAAGAAGACAACAATCACTTTTCTCAAAATGTGTGTAATCTTGGGAGAGTTCCACAGTTCGAGCAAGCTCTGTTTATCTTTGATTCTGAGCTTCAGCTGCAACACTTTGACCAGCTTGTTGTACAAGAGCGATTTTTCCAAAAGCGAAATGTACTTTTCGTCTGGTTTTGATTCTGTGGAAAGCGAAAGAGGCTGCTTCTCAATTAGAGCTTCGTACTCTTTCAACTCGAGCGAGTAGCGGTAGCTTTCGAAAATTTCTAGGACTCGCTCTTCATCTAAATGCGGGAGCTTGTTGTTGTTAAGCACAACAGCTATACACACGGGGACTTGATACTTGATGCTATTCTTCTTCACCTCGGCAACAACAAGGTTGTCGCTTTCAATATATGCATCAATCTTTGATTCTATGGGGGCAAAGTCCGGATCCACCAATCCGTCGAGCTCCTTTTCGATGGATTTCATATCGTCGTTCAAAACATACGACGTCAAGATACTCATAAGAGACTTGCCGCCAAAAGGTGCATACAGAAACAGATTGATCATCCGGTTGATAACGCTGAGCGGGTTTGTAAACCGCAAAATCTGAGTCATCACCTTGTACGGAATGAGAAAGTGCAGCTGTTTCAGCGTTTTGAAAAGCTCATAGTTGTCGTCGTTGGCGATGAACATGGAATAAAGAGTGGATGCGATGGACAGTTTGATCAGTTCGATAAAAGATCGCAAGGGTAGCGATAAAGAACTGATGCTTTCCTTTGTGGAGAGCTCTTTTAATATCACAAAAAGCCCACTATTCTCGCCTCCGCCTAAAAGCTCAGACTTGAATTTCTCTACAGACTGACTGAGTCTCTCAATCGAGTGGACAGTTTCCATTTGAAACTCCATTTCTTGCTGAGCGATCGCGCGATCGATATGGTCTCTATTGCTCACGTCAGCCATCTCTTGTTGGGTCAGCTCAGTGAACGAGTTTTCTGTGAGGAAGCAAATTAGCTGATCGGATTTAAGCAGCTTTTTATCGGATATCAAAGCTTGAAGATAGAACCGAAGTGAGATTCTCAGCTTCTCCCTTGGAAGCTGCGAAGTTTCGTCATCTTGTCCTGGGACGGATGAGTTAAGCTTGATTTTAGAAGGAAGATGCGGCAGTTCGCTTGCAAGGTATTTTTTCGATAACGCTTTTTGCAACGCCACAAACTCTTTGTACCGCCGTTTTATGAAGAATGAATCATTTTCTCGTTTCACCGAAATGATAAAGTCGTAATGAGAAGTTGTAGCACTGTGCCATATCGACCAGCCGTGCTCTTTGGTAATTCTCGTCACTCCACATACGTTGAGAATGATTCCGTTGATAGATTTAGAATACGCGTCAGTCTGGCTGTTAAAGTGGTACTTTGATACTTTTTTGTAGTCGTTATCTGTATGGTCAAAGTATGCGTCTTCTCCAGGAATGCGTAAGAGGGAGTTGTAATAGAAAAGTGCCGCTCTTATGGTTTTGTATAGTAGCAGGTCCCTCTTTGATGTGGTTTGCCTGTCGTTTGAGTTAGAAATACCAAGCTGACGCCATAGCACAAATGCGCATTGTATGTCCTGAATCCAAAATGACTCCTCTTCTTCTTGTACAAAGGGGAAGCTTGCAATGAATTGAGCGAAAAACCATCTCAGTAGTGGGAACTCTTGATCGTAGTCTGATTGGAACTTGCGGCTTATCGCTAGGGTCTCAGAGGGATTCTCAGGGGGGTGCAGCGGATCGTAGTTGGCAAAGGGCGGACCGAATTTTTGTAGGGCGTTGGAGTCTTTGAAATCCGGCGCTAGTTTATTGAACTCTTGGATTAGCAGAGTCTCAATTATTTGTTTCTTGAGGAAGTGCTGCTCAACTATGGAGAGTGTTATCATTTTGTGAGTGTGAGTTCATGAAATGCCCCTGAAGTTGCCCAAATTATCTCTGAAGCGAAGCGGAAGAGATGATCTCAAGATCAATTGAAGTTGAGATAATCGAGTCCTGCGATCTTCTTCCTATGACATTTATATCCGTGAAGTAGAGCGAAAACACTCCTTTCGAAAAGAATCCATTCGGATTTGCTACCAATAAAGAATTGCCCTCTGGTGTCAGCAGCCCGCTCTTCAGACGGTATACGGACAACCTCATTTTGACTTTTATATTCTTCTGAAACGATGAAGCTGGGGCAGATGAATCAGGTAAAGAATAAAGCGAAAGGGTGATCTGAATGATGTGAAGAGGGAGGTGTGATTTGGAACTTTTGTCGCTGTTAGTCAGGTTTGAAGGTATTTGAAGGGCAGATGATAACTTTATTCAGTAGTTTATTGTTCATGCTTTTTTGGAAGCGAGTGTATTTTCGAAAGACATATGCAGTTGATAACACACTTGTGAATATTCCCGTCGAAATGTTAGCATTGTTCAACGGTTGGGGATACGTAGGTTTCATGATTGAAACTTCTTGTAGAGTAGTCAGAGTAGGATAAGATGACAAAGTCTCTACTTGAGCAGCAAACAGCGTTGCCACGCGAGAAATGAGTGTATTGTGGTTCTACAGTGAGAAATGTATGGTGAGGCACTTTCGTGTTCAGCGATAAAGGCCATCGGATTGCATATACTTGTCATCGGTACAGGTATTGAAACAGTATGCTGTCGCGTTTTCTAACAAGGAAACTCGGATTGAACTCTATGTGAGGCGTAATCATCATTGCATAATTGGCCGTCTTGAAATTATTCAGTCACGCGGTCGACAGAAGGTATTGTCACCAATATAGTAAGTATTAAACATAACAACACATACTACGTAACAAAGAGCGTTATACTATAACTTAGCTAGTTATTCCGAAACATAAGGAAGGGGGATAACTTGGCTAAAATGTCCACTTCCAGGAAGGATCATGACGACAGCAGTCTAGAAGTAATGATCTGAGCATAGTCACTTACTTAGACCAAACACTATGTTCCACTGCTCAGGTGGATGCATACGCATGCAGTAGACCGCATATAGACCTACTGTCACATGTGAGGAGTTAAACCAAAAGACCTTAACAACGGTCGCTCCATGGGCCGATGAGGCCTGGTGTTGTAGAAAAAGAATATCCTATGGGTGAAGTGCATAGTCATCAAGCTAAATATAAGTTGTCCGACTAATGTAACCATTGCCCTCAAATCGTTCCTACAAGAGGGTTCCTCCCCTCGGTCGAGACACATAGACAACACTGACTGGCCAGTATGGCAAGGCGCTATGCATCTTGCATAAAAAAAAGAATCGGTAGCAAACTACTGGCGCTATATAAAGAGGTAGCATTTATCTGTGTTTGTGAATCCAACCGATATACAACTCTGGTATTTCTCTATATATAAGATAATACCTATTTGACGCCCATCGACATTGACAGCTAACGAGAATAGCAGTAGCGGGATCGATACATGATGAAGGTGTTTCAGCCATGGATGGTCCCTCATCTCGTCAGGTATATTGTCCTATCCCATGGCACTGTTTAGTCATCTTAGATTGAAAATAGCGGCATTCAATCATTTTCATGAAGACAATTTTGTATGTATGATCGTCAAAGTCCGTCCTCCGTGAGTCTCTCCAGGCCGCAGAAAGAGGCACCCAAGGCAGTGAAAGAAAGAGGATGTGGTACTTCTCCGGGTAGGGAGTCACAGTCCCTTCACTTTAAGTGCAGTAAAGCTCTATTTTAAGGGTCTGATATGATAATCCCGGTCACTTTTCATTGCTCGAGATTTTTCACCGTCTTCCGCTATCGCAAAGTGTCTTAGTTTGGTAAACAGGGAGGTTTAAATACACGTAAATTTCCATGTTCAGCTATGGTAATTTGACTGAATGAGAAGGACTGTATATGTCAAGTAGCTCCGAAGTTCTGATATCATGCAATGTTTGTGCTGCTGAAAGATGCGGCAAGCACGGTGCCATTACAGTTGTGCAGCCAGTTGATCGCCTCATTGTACTGGCATTGTAGGCTACTACGATGAGCAATGACTACCGCGTTGCGATAATGTAGTGGTTTCAATGGTTTTTTATAGGCAAAGAAAAAACCAATGCACCCCACCTGAAAAGCAAAAGGGCAGACCCATCTTCGATTACAAAAGAACGAGGGCTCTGCAACTCCTTTGGTTGACGACACAGTTAAATGATGGAATACAACTGTCACCTTTGAAGATTTTTCGTCAGTCAGTAGATGATGAGGTGGTCGAAATGAGCTCACGCATTTGGGTGTAAGGCCTGAAAGATATTCTGAAAAGTATGAATAATCGTTGACGGAATAAATCTTGTTTTAAAATGAGAAGTTTAATTTTTTCAAATTGTCGTCATAGTCTCAAGGAAGCTTCCTTCTCATGAAACCTTGTGATCTTACTCAAACTGCTGTCGAGCTTCTCACTCATCTTGATCAACAATATCATCCAAATCGCTAAGAGAATGACAGTGTTAAAATACCGGGCCCACAGTACCAATGCTCCTGACCGCTCTGCTGCAGAATACGAATCAGTTTTGAGTTTTTTAAATCCGTCACATCTCTGAAAGACGACAGACAATTCCTCCGCACATTCACCTCACTTTCCACCAAAAGCATCAACTGAAGAATCACCTCTTTCTCCCATAGATCCAATCGCTTCTTGTTGTTCCCACATTTATAACCGCAGGACACCCGTCTCGATTCTTCTCAAGCATAACACACTCTCGACAGTAGTACGCTTTATGGGCTGGGTTTCTGTTCTGACAGATCAGACATTTTTTACCTATTGCACAGTCGTCACAAACCCTCACCTTATCACACTGATTCACCAGCGAGTCACATATGGGACACTTTCCCTCACACTTGTCGCACACAAAGCCAAGACTAGTTCCAGGCTGTCGGAAGCACAAATTGAGATCAAACTGATGGCGGGACATTTTTCTTATATGGTGTGTGGGTGAGATCATTGCACTGAAACTCTGAGCTAACTTGCTGGACTTCTTAAAATAAAAGCGATTTTGTTACTCTTTCAGGTAGATCTTACTGGCTGGTAAATACACAGGGACTTGTATCCATGTTTTGATTTGACTGCTGTGGAGGTTGAAGGTTGTGACCAAGGATAAAATCGAAATGATGTGTAACTAAGTATATGAATTGGAAAAGGAGGACAAGAATGTCTCTCACGACTCTTTGTATTATAAACACTTATGCTAGAGAGAAAAATCTATCCGTAGGCTATGCTTGTTATATGAGTCTGCTTCTTTCAAGATTGATCATTCTGCCTAAGAGAATCCTAAGACCTTGAACCCAATACATCGACAATAAGCTAAATATATACTTTCGATGAGGAGGTAATAGCACAGTCCTTCTTTTGACCTTAATCTTCACCCATGCAAAGCAGATGATGAACAAAGTATCAGGTAGCGTCTATATCTGTTTTTCGTTTGTAGTGCTGTAATGAATCTTATTATAGGGTATGAACTGTTTATTGAAAAGGGATTACCTTATAGAGAGTTGTAGAATGAAGCAATAATTACACATTGCGTATAATAGAATAGCTACATTTATGCACACCAAAAAAATTCATGCATTCATGCAGCATGGAATGCCCTATTTGCTTAGATCCACTCAAGGCACAGTACGGAAAGACCGATTGCAACCATCTCTATCACGTCACATGCATCGGAACGTGGAGCAAGGTATCAGACAAATGTCCCTCCTGTCGCAAGGTTCTAACGAGTTACAACATCATTCGACATGGCAAGATCTTGAAAGCTATTCCCTGGAGGGCTCCCACGCCAGTCAAAGTCAAACCTTTAGAAACACCTTTAAGCTGCTGCCTCTGCGAGTCCCCCACATCAGCACGGACCGGTGCGGCAACGTGTGGCGAGTGCTCACGTCACTTTCATCTGCGGTGTGTGAATTCCGGCCCTACCAATTGGGAATGTCCTCTTTGTGAGGCTTCAAACGAAGCAGTGGTTCAGCCAGTTACAAGGAAGAGGACAATTGCTTTTGGATCGGTGTCGCCCGAGGTGAGCAGAATTCAGCAACGGTTCGACCGGCTAACCGACTCAGACTACACGGATATTGTCAATCGACAAAAGGCGAGCCGACCAGAGCCTGTGCATAAGGAGGCACTAGACTGGCAGCTATTTGAGTTGGCGAAAAGAGGTACTAGCGTGGATCTTCCCGGGTTAGTTCCTCCACCCGAGCGTAAGTTGAAAAAGAGGGTACGGGCGGTTGGATCTAGTGTCGATAAAAAGGTAGATGGTGAAATGGCAGACGGTGGAACTACAGTAAAGGATAAAAAAATTGTACTCATGCTGGAGCACAAGAAGGTTTTATCGAAACTTTTGGTGAGGGCGTTTCTGAAAGCCCAAAATCTCAATGACCAACAGTACACACGAGTAAACGCAAACGTGTGCAAGAGGTTCTACCGGTATATAGAGTTTCACAGACTGTGGCAGCTGTTTGACTGGCTAGACGGCTTGGTTTGTCGACAAGGCGAGAGCTTGGACCTTATAATACGCAAAGTTCGCGATCGAGCAAAAGATGTGGAGCCAATCACCAAGGAGACTGAAAAGTGGAGAGGAGAATTCAATGCACTCATCAATGAGTGGATCAAGCAAGAAGTTGACAAAAAGTGATTGCAGGAATAGATTTTTGTCAATCCTTGCACCACACGATGCAGCTACTCACAAACTTGTACTATGTCTTCAGAAACCTGCGGCCTGGAGCTCCAGAGTTTCTTCCACAGGACTACCCTGACTTGTCGGGAAAAGTGGTTATTGTCACAGGTGGCAATAGCGGTGTTGGAAAAGAAGTGGTGAAGCTGCTGTACGAAAAGAATGCAACGATTTATATTCTTGCCCGTAATCAAGAGAACAGCTTGAAGGTGATTGATGAGATTACAAAAGAGGCGACCTCGACCGGGGTTATAAGATTCATCTTGGTGGATCTCGGCGACTTGTCTACGATTAAACCGGCCGCACAGGCCTTCTTGGAAATGGAGACCAACTTACATGTAGTCATTCATAACGCTGGTGTGGCTTTTCCTCCTGCTGGATCCACTTCTGCCCAGGGCCATGAACTTACGCTAGCTACCAATGCGTTAGGACCCTATTTATTGCAAAAGCTACTAACGCCTGTGATGTTCCAAACTAGTTTGAAATGTCAGCCAAACGAGGTGAGAATCGTATGGCTCAGTTCCTCGGCAAGTTATGCCTTGGCACCAAGAAACGGAGTGGAACTCGACAAGATGGACGATGCGTACCAGGCAAGAGGGTATAATTACGGAACAAGCAAAGCAATGCTGCACTTGATGTGTTTGCAATGGCTGAAGAAATTTCCTCAAGAGTCCTCAAAGATTCTGAGTTTGCTGGTAGATCCGGGCAATTTGAAGTCAAATCTCTCTAGACATCTTCCAAGGATCGTTAACAAGTCCTTTGATCTTTTATTGTATCCTGCTGTCTATGGGGCCTACACTGAACTGTTTGCCGCTCTTTCTCCGTCGTTGAATACAGACTCGCACAATGCAGCTTATATTGTTCCATGGGGCTGTGTGGGAAAGATGAGAAAGGATATCGAGGAAAGCGGAAATGGTTCCTTGGGCGAGGACGTATGGAACTGGTTGGAAAAGAATACTAGTGAGTTTGTGTAGTGTTGTAAGGTTCTTGATCAATCTGAGTTGAGTGCATTTTAGGTATTAAGAATCGAAAAACTTTTGTAAAGAGAAGCGATATTGCTGAACAGTTATGTTCGATAGTTATGATCTTTCTGAGTGGGCATGTTTGCAAGTAAGGATGTGTTTGCTTGAGTACTTCAGAAACCACGTTATTTGAATAGTTAAGGCTTGCAACTTGGGCAGTTCAGCATAGTTTGCATCGTCATCAATTTATTGAATCTCTTGCACCTCCCTTGACCAATTCCTTAGTCTCTGATTCAAATACGGTATGGCATGCATTAGACCAGGTTGAAGATCTCTTGATAAGCAGCAATTTTCGAAGCAAGATTCTAGAGAGAAAATACTTATTGTCCGTGCAGCTGAGTCCTGGCTTAGTCGTAGAAACCTATTCATGGTAAACCTCCGAAAAATGATCATTGTCTCTTTTTCTGCTCTCTTCAAGTTGTTCAATCAAAGAACGAGTCGAGATTAAAGCACTTTTATCATCAGTACCTGAGTAATACCATATTGAGATGTATGTTATATTCCTTAGGGATGTGTGTGCGTGGACTCGAGGGCATGTGAAGGAAAGAAGGCACAGACTAAAAAGGGCTACAAATGCAAGGGCACACAAACGGCACAAAACGGATAGGCGATCGAAAATGTTGATACTATCGTAGTAACAACCATAAAATATGCACTAGAAATCGGTTGTTGTCCTTTTATTGACTCACTTAAAGCCTTACAAGAAATCAAAGTCTTTGGTTTCACTCTTGTCAGACTGTACGCCATTCATTGACTGGTACTTCTCCAGGAAAGGTTTCAAAATAGGCAGAGCTTTCGTAAAACTCACACTCTAACTTAATTCACTCAAAGCGTTACGTCATACTCGAAATCGCATAATGCAATCCTTGCAAGCTCACTCACGTCTCACAACTCGCTTCGCTCGCACCACCTCCTTGCACCATCAGAAATTATTCACTTTCAATACAATGATTCGAATAGCATTGGCCCGACATACACGCCGAGTTTCAACACAAACCACCAAAAGTCTCTATGACACATATGTCACGCCGGAAAATGTAAAGCCTCGAAATTTCAGTCCCATACCGCCGAAATCTTCAAGCTACATGGCCCAGAAAATCAGACACTTGATCTTGGAGAACAATACCCACGGAGTGCTGGATCTCTCCCACCACCTGATAACCAGCTCCCCCGATAGTTTCACTGAGGTGGTCACCGAACTACACCCTTTCGAGATCGCTCGAATCAACAGTCTGCTGGTAAGTCTTGAAAACAAAGCTCTTGTACGATATCTCAACCAGCCACACTATCACTCCAACCCGAATAAAATGACAGAAAACGAGGAAAAGTATAAACGAGACGCTGATAAACTCGATATGATCAAAAAAATAAAGCTCTACTACCAGTTCCTCTTTACGCGAACCAACTACATACCCTCGTCTCTCGACTTTGAGAACTTTATTCAGATGCAGAAAAGAAATCTCCAATTAACTGAATGCGCTAGACTCGTACTCATGGCTGAAGAATTTGAAGTCAAAATGTCAAGAAACCTGTGGAACCTTAAATTGGAGGTGCTTGGAGGTGGCTATCCTATCGCCTGGGAGAATAGTAATTTCCATCATATAGCAAGACCTGTTGACTCTAGCTTCAAAAAAGTCATCCCTGGTTTGAGTGAGCTCATTGAGCAGTTTAATAAAAGTGGAATCAGGCCGGATGTCAAGACGCATGAAGTGATTATCTCTTGCTTGGGCAGATTAGGCAAAGTTGAAGATCTTCAGGTCTATATAGACAAAATTTGGGGGTTTCAAAGCGGAGAGCATCTCCAGGTAATAGATCCAAGTTACCCGAATTTGCTGGTGGTGAGAGCTGTGTTTCAAAGCTTTGCTTCAAATGGGCATACTGATCTGGCCATCGAGTACTTGAACAAGTTTTTCTCAACTTACAAGTTGTATGATAGACAAAACTCGCCCAAGTTCTGGGTCAGTCTGTTTAGAGCTATGGAGCAGTCTCATGACAAGCGGATGGAAACTACAGACTCACCGTCTGAGGTTGCGACTGAAAGTGAAAAAATGATGTATTCGCTTTGGAGAATAATGAAGAGTGAACACAAAGGTCAGCATTTGAGAGTCTCTGTTTTAGTCCACAGACTCGACTTTTTGGTCAAGACGGGCAATCTACACAAACTACTCATGCATATTCCTGAGGTGCTTGAAACAACAGACAAGTTTGCCAATAATATCGACCCAAAAGTGGCGCACATGTATAGGAATTTGCGTGAAAGATGGCTTAGTGGAGTCTTGAGAATGGCCGTATACTATTCCAAGTTTCATCTCATCGACATTGTGATCAACAATTTCTCTCTCGACCCGCAAATGAAGTCCGAACTGAGCTCTCGGGTAGGTCCGTGGCTTGCAAAGAATGTTCGCTTCAGAGAGCGACTGAAGAGACAAAAGGATGACGATGACGATGACGATAGTCTTTTAGGACTTTTCTAAACAACTCTCTGTAGCTCATTATAGTTGAGATACCTGCTGAAAAGGAGCCACAGCCAGCGGAACCAAAACATTTGAGATTTATGAGCATTGATCATCGAGCTGTAACCCTTTAGGACACTTTGGCAGTTTCCAAAGATGGAAATGCCTTTCAAATTGGGCAAAATGGATTCATGCACCATTCGCAAATTGGTTACGAAAATAGAAGAGTACTTATCCAAGATGCTTGTGCTTTTCAAGCTCCACATCTTCAGGCCACTCTCTTCTGTATATAATTTACATCCATAGTATAAAGAGATGTGGTTTATGTGGCCCGAAACACCGTGGTCATCGAATGTGACTATGCAGACGCTTTCTGAACCAGCAATCGATGTCAGCTTTGCAGAGATCAATTGTGCGTCCCATGCGATTTTCGGATTATCTATAAAACGGTCATGTAGGACAACCTTATTTTGCAGGCCGAGTATTTCTGCGCTTTTCTGCAGTTCCTGAGACCGCGTTTGCACATTGTCATGGGTCCCATTGCTGAAGCAAACTAGAGTGACGTTGTTCTGCAGGCTAGGCTGGAGAAGTTTTGTGATTGTTGGTGTAAAGAACATGACCTCGTCATCGGGATGCGCAATCACCAGAAGCACACTTTGGTTTGTTATAGGGAATGAGTCTTGGCTTTTAATCGTTGAAAGAAACAGCCATATCAGCAGCGATGCGATGTATACTTTGAAATATTTCATCTGGGTTTGTTCGACTCCCGGGGAGCTTATTTTGGTGATTATCTCTGAAGCAAAGTATTCTCTGAGGCGAAGCGGAAGAGATGATCTAAAGACTAAGCTTGTATCATACTTATAACTCATTCTATTAATCGTTTTTGATATGGTCGTTCGGCTTGCCAGCTGGGCTTCTTTGTCGTTGACAATAGAAGATTGTATCCTAGTGACCAAGCAAACGGCTTGATATTGTGAACTCCAGTGCTGAAGCCGTTTTCATTGAAAGATTCTAATTCTTAATACCATAAAAAGTAATAGCATATGGCTAGTAACTCAACGGTACTTCATCTTGCGTGAGATGCGATGGCCCTCGAATGGGCCATTTTCGATGAAAAGACTTGACAGGACTTGAGAAAATGCTGGCCACTCTGGAAATGCGATAACAAAACTCTTATCAATTACTGGTCTGGAAAAATGTTTGAGAGTTTTAGCGAGAGAGAAAAACAGCATTTGTGCTCTTTTCCCAATAAGAGTCGTCAGAACAAAACAAGAATCTTTCTTAAGCATTCAATTTCACCAGCCTTTCATATTGTGATATCTCAGCGTGTTATTGAAAGGATATTTGTTACTTTCATACTTTTCAGGAAGCGGGGGAACGAGTGAGAAACGTTATATATGACTGCCAATAACCCACCGCTGATGAACGATAGATGTTAGCAGAATTAGTTTTGAGCATAGCCGGTGGACAGGGAAATGTTTAATCGACCCATTCAAGGTGCTTCATCCAGGTTCTATTCAAACATCGTTGTACACAGCAGACTGTATTTGTTATTGACTAGCTGCTTGAAATTCTGCTAGTATGAGCCGAACCGCACAACCAGCTCATCTCCCAATATATGGATGTAGGAAGGACTTGAAAGCACCTTCCCTTCACTGGTATTTAGAACTGGATTTATGATACACTGTGTCTCAAAGAAAGTTGAGAACCTCCTTCGGCAAAATAAAACTTTGAATTTAGACTTGGCCAAGTTAATTTTGAGCGAGTCTTTCGTCACCGACAGCACCTTGTACGGCGAGTGATGTTCGATCTGAACTTTTATTGAAACAGATTCATTGGGAGACATGAACTTGACATCACGAATTAGGTTGATTCAGAGCTATTAAAGCCTTTATGTAGACTTGAACCCTATTCATCAGCAAGATAATTACACAGTGTGTTGTAGATGCACTGGCTTTTGTGAGGTTTTGTTATAAAATTATTTGAGTATATCAAAAGGTGGGTACTGACAAAACGATAGAGACACAACTAGCGTTTCAGGGCGCATATGTGAGGGCACACAACGGCACACAACGGCACAAAGCTGCACATCAAAGGGGAAAGAGCATATTAAAAGGCACATTAAAGGCACATAATAAGAGGCACAATAATCGGCATAAAGATAGAGACTTTTTCAAGGACAAATAAACAATGCGATGCCAACATTTTTGGTCCTTGAAGCGTGAGTAAAGAAAAAAAGACATTCTTCTGATCAAGGAATTCCCCCCACAACTCTGAATGCAAAGTGGATCGACAAGCCAGAGAGACACCATCTCTCGTACTATCCCCAGCTTTCAGACTTTTGCTTTTCATGTGTACAAGTGCATGAAAAACCACTAGCATATCAATTGAGACGGTGTTGCTGATTTTTCCTTTGAAATCAATTTCCAGAAAAGCGCAAACTCATTCAGTATTATCGAGGGGCGTGGTTATCCTTGTCATTCTCGTTTAGCTCAACTCGCTTTCCCGAAGCAGTCATCTGGCTGTACGGTCGCCCTTCTGTACCGTGACAATAACAACTTTTCCATCCTACCTAGCCGCTAACAAAGCCGATGATAGTGGAGAAAGTTTGGCTCAAAACGTCCAGTGATTCCCTACAATTTTCATGCACAGGGAGACAATGCGTTTTTGTCCAAATATGAGCTTCTGACGTTGCCTTCAAACTTTGGCTCATACCAGCCGTCATTACTGACTTGTTGCTATCCAATGCGCGGTGAAAAAGGGTATCACATAAAGCGAATTCATTTATCGATTCATAGGGCTCATCGATTCGAAGACTCAAGTTGTCTGAGAATGCAGCTCTAAGGTGGTGAATAAAAGAACTTTGAAAAGAGAGTGGTTCAGTACTTT
Source organism: Citeromyces matritensis (assembly GCA_030570875.1). Lineage (NCBI taxonomy): Eukaryota > Fungi > Ascomycota > Pichiomycetes > Pichiales > Pichiaceae > Citeromyces > Citeromyces matritensis. The sequence goes on from JAJLWQ010000128.1 coordinate 16,151, forward strand.
GAATTGCTGAGAGGAAAGGGTCGGACAATGTTGGAAGGACTGAGGGCAGTATTGGCTACATCTTGATCCATCCTTCCAATGTGAGTAACCACAATGCAGCTTTGGCTTTGAAAAACATTGATTGAAGGTATAGCAATGAAAAATTACTTATTTCTTTGACGAATCTGTCAGCGTTACATCTCCGTTGACATTGTTCATTATTTCGCTCCAGTTTCGAGCGAAATCGAAACAGAATATGTCCAAAAACCTTTGCAAATGATGCGAGACATTGATACCTTTGATGAGCTAATGAAACGTCATTCAGAAGCTTGGAGCGAGGTGTGAACATCGAAAACGTTCCATCTGACAAACTGGACCTATGTACCAGGGCTAACTGTATGTCAACAATAGCAGATGGTTTCCAAGTGTGTCTGTACCAGGAACGTGACTGAAGGATATCTTTCCTTGAAGTGTTATCTGCCTGCTGAAACCCATATGAGACGAGCTTGGCGTACAAGGCAACACCTTTTGACAATCTGATTTCTCTCAGCATCATTTTCCAGTCTCTGAGTAAAAATGTAGAACAAATCAAACAGATGAAAGAGCATATAAGAGTTGACGGATTCCTGAATCAAGCATTTTTGTCATAGTACCAGGCGAGCGTGAGTTCATGAAATGCCCCTGCCATTTCCTGTAAATTATCTCGGAAGCGAAGAGGACTCAAGATCAATTTGGAGAGTGTCCAAGTAGAGTTGATAAAAAGCAAGAATGATTCATTCAAAACTCACAACTCACAACTCGCTTCGCTCGTTGTTCGTTGTTCGTTGTTCGTTGTTCGATTCAAAGCACCACCACCCACTCATGATTAGCATAATAACTCTCAAAATCCCCCCTCCGCACGGCACCCTTGTCCACCAACCACTGCAGCACCTCCTCAACCTCCACCTGCCGTATCGCGTAGGAAAACTTTTGGCATAATACGCCATTGGAAACGCCCGGCCTGAAAACAATATAGAAAACCACAGAAGAAACAACTCTCAACCACAGGTCTTTGTTAATCTCCCCATTGAGATCGATCCATATCCGCGAACACGGTCTGCCGTGCGGGATGGGAACTGCGTTTGTAGCAAATTTGTTGATATCGCCGCAGCCTCTCGACAGGATGAAATCGCACTCGAGCCGTTCTTTGTTCATGGAACGGGTCGAGTATCCCGAAAAGAGGTTCTCTAAAGAGTAGTCAACGCGATCAACCTGCACAAGATTAGAAATCATAAGCTCAATGACTACAGCCATGGCTGTGTCGTGGATGGCTGGAGAAAGCACCATGCCCTTGTGGGAGGAGAGTGCATCGATAAGACAGTTTGCGAAATTTTTTGTCTCTCCGAGAAACGTTCCATCACGCAGTTTACCTACCACTTTATCAGTGATTTGAAACTTTACCGGGCCATTGCCGAGGTATGCAATTTGCTTTGACGATTCCAACTCAAACAGTGCCCTTTTGCATAAAGACTCTCCAAACTGTTCCAAGAATTGACGAGACTTTTCCTGACTAAACTTTTCGGGCTTCATGGCAAACATCGCCTTGAGAGCCGTCTTGACCTGCTCCAAAGGTGTGTCATCGTGCAGCGGCTCTTCCAAAAGAGGTACTGTGAACGACACCTGACTGAGACAATCTTCACGCTCAATCTGAGAAAAGTGGTCTCTGAAAAAGTTGAATTTAAAGTCGCGCTCGTCAGGAACAAAAGTCATCGAGTTATGGTTCTCCTCCACGCTTTCGAAAAGCTTGAAATAAGACTGGTTCTTGTACTCCTGCTCGATATTGGACGAGTCCCACAGATTGAGAAAGTACTCAAGCTCGCCCTCTCTCAGTTGACGCTCAGAAACATGTCCCTCTTTTACACGCTCCATGAGAAAGTCCTCCCATATTTCACGCATGCGAGTGATGGCGTTGAACCCAAAAACAGTGCGTATGGTGGGCCACTTCTTCCTAATCAGCTCGCCGGTGATGTCGCTTTCCGGGAACAGCTCAGCGATCTTCTCCCACTCGGTCACGCTGTTGGGAGAGATGCTCTTTGTGATGATGGCAGCCTTGACAACCAAGAAAAAGTTGTTTTTATCGACGCGAAGGCTGGATCTACGACGAAGCTTTCTTTCGCTTGAACTCCTTTTAGAAGAGTAGCGTTTTTTGCGTTTCCCTGCGTACTCCTCCACAATCGAAGAAGACTCTTCCACCTTTGGACGTTTCCTGCTCTTTCGGGTCTTTGGCTTCAAAGGAGTCTGGCCTGACGCTCTTGACACCTTCACCGGCCGCACCCGCGGAACCCGCTGCTTGGACTCGTACAAACGCATCAGCCGCTGCTGCTTACTCATTGGCGGATTAATCGAATAAAAAGTAAGATCGGCCTGTATTGTTTCGAGTGGAGTTTGTCTAGGCGCACGGAAAGTATCAGACATGAGAGCGTTGGCCTTGGCCGCATCGATCGCCTCATCCGAAGGACGGTTTCTAGCATCAACTACAACAATCTTGCTCACGCTCACCGCGTTGGCCCGTCCAACCATAAAGTCTTCCTGCGCCATCTCGCCGCTCTCTTCCAAAAGACGTATATCGCGCAAGATGGTCTTCTTGTCGGTATACGTGTTTGAGCCTATTCTCTCGTCGAGTTTAAGCCGGAAATGCGCATCGACTACCAAAACACCGCCATTCTCTCGCATCAGCTGCAACAAAGCCTGTTGTCTGCGAGCAGCTTTAAACGAGCCTTGTTGAGCCACTTGTTGTCCTGTATGTTGATATTTCTGAACAGGCTGCGAAATAACAGAAGGGGCATACGAGTACGAAACGCTACTTATCTTACGCTTTAACCCACTACGACAGTTCCCAATCATACCGTCTCCCGGGATAGCCGGGTACTCGCCGAAAACGGTGGGCTTGGCCATAATCTGCGCCGCAGCAGCTGCTGCAGTCGCCGTCGCTGCAAGCGCATCCTTCTTGGACGGACGGCCCTTTCTGCGACCCGTTGAAGATGTGCACGGTTGAAACGGAGGCCCTATAGGCATATCGTCATCCGGCGGAGATACAAGATAAACCTGCGACGTTCTCTGCTGTCTGGATCCGCCGTTGGCATTCACAGCGTCTCCGAAAAAGTACACACGGTCAGTTCCGTCAACGCTCACAATCTTCATGGCTTCTGAAAACGGACGGTACATCTCTGTACTGAGATCCAAAAGCGACTTGTTGAAAGTAAGACCCAGCTCTTCCTGTAAGTTTATGGTATCAACCTGTTTTGCAGGCTGACCCATTCTCTTAAGGTAGTTGTTCTCTGTGAAATACCTATAAAACCGCACTTTACCTTCGAAATCGTAGCCTCTAATAATGCGGTAGTCTCCACTGTACACCCTTTCAGACATTTTCTTTTCGTCTTCTGTGAGATAGGGAAGAAACCGCGAAAGAAACCGTTGCGTTTCCACGCTTGTGCTGCCCATGAGCTTCTTGTTCACCTCCATCGACGTGATGCCTCGTTGTGAGTATTGTGTGACAAGGTCCAGAACCTGGTTGTGGACCGGCGTCACACTGTTGAACAATGGCAGCACAACAGCGTCTTCGGACGGATCCTGGATCGACGACATCATTTTTAGGTCTGTAGAAATAGCAGCATCGTTGATTTCAGTGCTGGTGATTTCATCGTCCAAATCGTCGTCTCCCGCCTGCTCGTCATTCAAAAGCTGCTCAATGTCAGAAGTGTTGTCCTCCTCGTCTTCCGGCACGTCCTTTACGTACATCAAAGAGTTCACCTTGACGGGCGGATCGTGCAATAATACGTGAACCGATTTTATACACCCAATCTCGTTCAAGTAACGCACCATTGCACGGAAAAACCTTGTTCCGCGTTTATCCTTGTGAAATTTGAGCTGCTTACGCAAGTCGTTCTGCGAACGCACTCCGCTGGGTGAGCTCTTTATCAAATCCACAATCTCGCGTGCCGTGTTGAGTTTCTTCTTCTCGGCCACAATCGAGTGGTTGTGAAGACTGGAACGTAGGAAGAATTTACGGAAAATCAACAATTGTTGCGCTAAACCCTTTGACTCAATTTTGAACCGGTAAACAAGCTTGTGGTCCACCAAAAGCCCGATTCTGGACGTGAAACTACGTGGGTCCTGGCCTGTGATACGCGAAAGCTCCGGAGTGTATACTCCTCTGTCGCGCGACTTGGCTATGGCCCGCAAAAGCGCAATCGGTTTCTCTCCTAGCGAACTGGCCGACTTTGGAGTGTCTGTGAGGAACATGTACTTTCTGTCTTCTGTGGTTTTCACTAAAACCTTGTCTGCAAACCCGCTCACCAGATGGTCCAAGTCTTGAGTGTTGGAGAACACGTCTTCTCCATTTACATTGACTATAAAGTCCGGTTCGTTTGTGAGCCATTTCCAAACAACCCTCTTGTAAAGATGGTCCAGCTCAATGGCCATTTTACCCTCCACGATTTGCCACAGCTGGTTTAGAGTGAGGCCCGGGGAGTCCTCCATTGCTAGCTCTTCTAAAACGTATTTGACCACCTCATCAGGTGCAGCCATACGGTCATCCATGTTGCGCGTTTGGTGTGGGGATGGATCATCTCTGAAGCGGAGCGGAAGAGATGATCAGAGAACTACAACGAGCGAAGAGATTCATCATCGAAGCGAAGCGAAGATGATGATTTGACATTGATAGGTAGATAACTATTCAACTCTGTCGTGTTGTACAAGCCCATGTCTTTGCCATTCACCAACATAAGCTCGGTCTATTTGAATCATATCAGATCTTTCAAGATGTACGGTAAGCTATATGGCTTGAAGCTGCCATTATTTATCAACTTCTACGTTGAAAAACGCGCTTTTGGTGCAGACTTCATGTACCTATAAAACTGTATTCTCGTTTATACAGATGGAATACAATCTGAATAGCAGCTTTAAAACCCTGCTTGATCAAAAATCTTTCACTCTCTCGATATACATGCAAGATGGACTCTAGAGTTTTCTATCTTGATATAAGCTTGAACTCATAAGAATGTAGACCATAGTTGTTTGAGTTGAAAATATCAGTAACCAGAAACCCGCATATAAAAGTTCGGTGACTGGTGGTGAGAGGATGGTTTGAAATATAGAGGGGAGGTAATTTATCACTTCCGAAGTAACGGCCATCTTCAGGTCATGTCAGATGAACTTCGAAAATGTGGAGAATGATATTTCAAGTACCTGATGATTGCGAGGGTTGCAATTTAAAGTCACTCGTCCTTAATTGGGCAATTGTATAGCCTTGTGCCAGGAAGGAACTGCTAAAAGAGAACTTTTCATTCGTCTAAAGGCTATGATGATGATAGCATTCCCTCTTTATTGCACGTCGTCTATCCTTTTTTTAAAGTGAAGCAAACTTTGATCTTGCTGCTTCACTTATGAATACTGTTGTCCTGGTCAGGTCTACATCATTCAACATATTCCCACCCATGCGCTCCACGTAGTTCACACAATCGCAGACAAGACAAAGACTGAAAAGCAGATTCCACTTGAATAAAGTTTATTTGACCAGATATAGCCAAGTTTAGTTATAAGACTATTCACTACATCTACCAATCAACGTCTCATAGTTACTCTTTTTTCTCCGAACAACTCTTCCAGAGCGTGGAGATTATGATTTTCGAAAACGATCTCTGAACGATACAGTACGAATATATAGCATTGAAACTATATTATTGGGGTATTTTATTTAGTGACTAGGTTTGGCGTCAAGTATGTACTCTCACCGACTTTATATTAGGAGAGCAACAACCAGTCAATGAGGAAGTCATCCACCCCAGCATATATCGGAAATAATTTTAAGCCTTTGTTCTCTCGATATGTATGGAAGGTGGACTCTAGAAATCTTGATACAATGATCAGGATCTAGCACTGTTCCTAAAATGGGCGCCGTGCTTCATCTCAAAGGACCGCTTTACTCAAGACAAAGCTACAAGGCGGAATGATTCGCCCTTGAGTTCTCAATGACTTGCCGCTTTTCCTTTAATGAAGATCTTCGAGGAAACAAAGAATTTCGGAGGTGCACTTTATTTTCTTTCATTTAGTTCTATCTTAGGGCATCTCCGACATCATCACAGGATTGCGGTGGGGATTAAGGATTGATTGTTCATGAGTGTGGTCGCATTCTTCAATCGAGTGGGATCGGCCCATTCGGCGCCTTTATTCCCAATGAGTGTCAAAAAATGTAAACGGTCCTTTTTAACACTTCTCGCAGAATGTCTTGCCAATATGATTGAAAGTAGTATAAGTAGCTTATGCCACCTCGTAAGTGGGACAAGACCCTGGAGTCTCTCTCAATTAGCGGTTTCCCAGTATCGAAAAAAGCAAGGCCACTTTCAGGGCATCATAGCACTTGTTGACTCACCAAATTCTAGCATTGGACAACAGCATGTTGTGTCTTTTCAAGATAATAGATACAGGAGGGGAGATATTTTATCCTGGTGAGAGGGGTGACAGTTTGAGATAAAAGAGAGCCACCCTTGTGAGATTCCTGATGAGTTCTGTGTCCTGTGATTCGGCAATCGCCACTCCGCTCTCTAGCTTTCCGCTCAGCCTTCAAGGAACACGAGCTATTAACTATCGTCCTCTCGAGATTTATATGTCTATGGCCACATTCTATTTTTGGCCAATAATGCGTGTCGATTAAAGATGTCCTATCGATCGCCGCATGATGAGAGAAACATCGTAAAAGTGTAAACATTTTCGAGTCAACAAACATATCTAATGCGACTGTTCCTCAGACTGATTCAATGTCGCAAAAATAACAGCACAAAAGATCGAGCAACATCCACCAAATCAATCAAATTGGCAATCATTCAATCGCTGTCAACACTTTGTCACTCCTGAAAAATCGGTCACAAATAAATCATCTCTTCCGCTTCGCTTCAGAGATGATTTTCGAGAATCAATAGTTCATCACACCGCCCGACTTGAGTGCCCAAAAATCACGCTTACTCTTTTTGTCTAAATTTTTCGTCTCCTTCTCCGACTCGCTCTCATTCGACGGAGCATGAGTCATGTCTTCAGAGTCACTTTCGTCGGAGATGCCCATCAAATTTTCAACCTGTTTAGCCTTTGCACCGTCTTGCGAAGTGTTGAACATTTCCTTGATGGACTGGCCATTAAACGAGTCCTCGTCACTCGAAACGGAAACTTCGCTGTAGTAGTTAACCTCCTTATTACGCCTCTTTTGAGAGGGCAAAGGAGGTAAAGATCCCTGCGTAGAACGAGGAAACGACAATACGCTGGGAGGCTGCGGCGTGACACTCTCACTATGAAGAATGGCCTCGTTTACAACTTCATCACGCGCATCCTCAAAGTTGCGCTGCTTACCGTTGTACTTGATAATCCCGCCCAAAACCGACTGGCCCAGTCTGTCCTTGTAGGAAGAGCTATGGAGGTCATAGCATTTGTTGGAGAGAAGCTCAAACGCTCCACCAAAAGCTCTCTTGATATCCCTGATGTTGAAGGAACCACGTGAGATGTTGTTGGAAGCGTCTCCTGGGTCCTGGATCGCCAGAGCAAACGCTCCTCTCATCTGCAAGGCTGGATGATGCGATTTTTTCAAGTAGCATGGATTCCCGCCTTGGAACCCGAGTGCAACGTTGTCGTAGGCAAAGTTGTAGCCGTACAACTCGAAAAACTCAATCAGGAGCACCCCAAGATTCTCCAAAGGATCTATGGAGTTTGTCCTCAGTCGAGGGTGCAGTTTCATGAATGAGTAGACGAGACATATTATAGAGTAACCCCCCAATCCGCCCACATGCACATTGTTGAGTTTACGAACCGAAAGGAACTGTTTGACGATCAAAACAAGCTCACGTAGCCCTTTGCACTCGTCTATCCATCTTCTGATCTGCACCGCTGCCGTCAGGCCGTTTGTGCGTTCAAAAGAGATGTCGATGTGTATCTTGGACTGCGGCTCTACAAACTTGATGATAGGCACTTTGGCCTTGTGGATAACCTCAACGTGAGTAGCTAGTCCCTTTGAGCGAAGAAACGAAGAAAGCTGGAAAAGGCATGACTTGTTGTTGTATCTCTCAGACGGAGACGTTATCACCATGTCAATGTCGGACCCAGGAAGATAAAGATCGGTTGCCGACGACCCGAAAACTTGCACCTCGCAATCGGTCCAAAGCTTGCCACTTATGGCCTCTCGCAAACTACGCACAGTCATATTCCGCAGCTCAATCTCTTCAGCAGAGGGTGAAATGTACTTTATAAAATCTTTAATCTCCAAAGTTAGCCAGTCTGCAATTTCAATCTCTTTCGAATGGTCGTGATTCTTGATCCAGGGAAACTGAGGATTTGCGTCTCCCTTTTTAAATCTCTTTAGTTTGGGCTCGTGTGCAGACTGGGTCTCGTCGTTACTCAAATATTCGTCATCGTAGTTGTCATAGTCGTACTGGTTGTCCTTGGTCTCTTCGTCTGAGGAAAAGTCAAAAGCTATGTAATCTTTGTTCCCACTGAGTTCGTTAAGTTGCGTCTCTTTTGGAGTGTCCTCTGATGAAGATTTTTGAAAGCCTTCTTCATCAGATATCACTATGGGCTCCTCTTGCGAGGAGGACGAATCCGGGTCCACAAGTTCGATGAATTGCTCTGGCTCGGGCGAGTGTTTCCTCTTGACTCCCCTCTCTGGTTGTTTAGCTGACCCTCTTTTCCGCGTCTTGTTCATTGATTGAAAAAAAAAAAAAGTTACGAAATGCACTTCAAAGATGGACCTCTAAACGTAAGAGATAATCTTACGGTCACTTTGTGACTTTTGCGATTCACTCCTGAAGTTACGCATTTGGATTTCTGATGAAGACGATTCTTTTGCATTAGTAGAGATCTTTTTCAAGGACCACCATGCCGTCCTACATAGTAAAGATCCGAGTCCGTATATCGAAAGCGGTGGCGACGAAACTTCCCTCAGATATGCCTAATGATTAAGCCCTCTGTGGACTTGGAGTAATGTGCACTTGTCTTAACAGCGAAGAGCGAGAATGAAGTACCTCAATCTAAATCGCCTTGATAAGTATTTTGCCAGCTATAGCAAAGTATATTGTGGCTTCAAACCCACGGGCTGAAGCCTCTGCTTCAGGCTTGGAGAATGAATTGTTATGAAATGTTTGTAAAAGTACCAGTGATAAAAGTATACAAATATATGGAGGGACACTTACAGCGAGCATTCTATAACTCACCTCCATGCCGATCTGAGGCTATAAATAGAGTTCTTAAAATATAAATAGAGTTCTTAAAATCTCATTCTCAAAGCAACAGCACATTATAAAGAATGTTGCGTTGCTCAGCCGCTTGAAAATCAAAAACCACAGAAGTAGTCCGTTGCTAAGGCCAGGTTGCAATTACATTGTATCCAGCAAGTTGCTATTTTATCGGTGACCCTATGTCAGTCTCTTTTATTCTAAAACCTCTCCCCACCCAGGTTCATATAATTGTCTTGCCGAACAAAGACCACATCTACTCTGGCAGTAAAAGTGATTAACTACTCAAAAACATCTTATGCTATGACCCTCCCTGAAGATTTCCTAAACAAATTCAAAAACTCCTCCTATGGTTAGTTCCGACTGATAACAACAGCCATCCAGAGTCTATTTGATTCTGAAATTCTTTGTCGTTCAACCTTGAAAAAAAAATCAAGACAAATCAAATTGAAACTACATAGGAACGCGAGCACCACGGCGAGAAGAGTAGTGAGGGCCACTCACATCCAGAAGCCCAACATAGGCTCTGATACGGTTCTTCATCACTTCCAAATCAGGATCAACAGGGAGAACATAGCATTCGCAAAACGCGTGCACCTGATCTGCATCCAGTGCATCAACTTGAGCTTGCGTGGTGATGGGCACGTTAATTGGAGGTCCACCCTCGCGGGGCACGTAGACAGGAAGTTCTCCTACAGTAGGTGGCACCTCTCGAACAGGAAGCCCCCCAGCGTTGAGGGTCATGTTCCTGGTGAGCGACAATTCTCTCATTATAACGTTCAGGCTCCCCCTTATTTCTCTTCCATCATCGGTCTGGCGCCTTCCGATTTCAGCTAGCAAACGATAGATTCTTTGTTGGTCCGACATTCCCGATTGAGCAGCGGTCATCGTATCATAATAGTTGACCTGGCTCTCTCTTTCTTGGGCAAGTCTCCCAAGTTCGTGATCAATTTGCTCGTTAATTCTGTTCCTGGCATTTTGCACACGTCTAGCATGATTGGTACAATTGCGAGTCTCCTCTTCCTTCTGGGATCTTAATATCTCCACCTTTTTGTTGATCCTAAGCATTTCAGCGTCATACTGCGCTTGTAACGAAGTCGTAGGTTGGTCTACTTGCGGATCCGTATTCATCACGCGTTTGTAATTTAGCCAAAAAGGAAAACAGTGGTGTGGGGTTGTGCAGGAGCTTGCATCAGACTTATATGGGAAAATTTGTCATCTACCACGGTTTTCGCGGCTAAATCTGGCATCTACCACGGCACTCACGCGTATAAATCAACATCCTAACATTGTTTCAATAATCCTGGGAACCATGTTTGAAAGAACTCGCATCCGACCTAATGGCGGCTTTCGATGAGATTTACTCGCCGTTCATGCACCTCGCGTTGATTTTTGACCCCAAATATTGCTTTCTTCCTCACACAACAGTGATCACAAGTGCCAGGAAAGAGACTTGCCGCTGCGTTCCAAGCGATTAAAGCACAACAAAGAAACATGCTGCTTGATTTTGACAAATTCGTTTTGCTGCTCAAAAATCACCGAACGGTCGGAGTGTGTGGTCGAGGAAGGACTATCCCTTTTTGATGATGCTAGGTGATAGAGTTCTATCGTAATGCTCCAATTCCCTGAGTTGTGAGCGCACACTTAGCGTCATGGGCTGGCTGAACAGTTCCAGGCGCAATTGCATCACGCTGGATAACTTAGCACTTTATACCAAGTGCTACACCCACCTTCGTACCTAAAGAAAGATTAAAGAATTCATCGAATCATCAGACAAGTGTTGTGACTCCGAACATATGCTTGATGATCAGGAGTTTATCAGTGTTTGTGCTGAGGAAGGTGTTGGAATCGCGACCATCGAAGAAACTCCACCGCACTGAAATTGATCATGGCAGACATGGCTTCAATTTTTGAGACTGAAGACGATTTCTATCAAGTTCCCAATCAAGAAGAAGAGGAGAAAGACTATGATGTTGAAGACTATCTAACTATCTTCGGGAATGGATGCTAATTCACCCTTACAAGCTACTAATACGTCTGTCACGGTGATTTCCGGTCGCGACGAAGGATATGGGCATAGCATCACCCAATCATATTTGTTTCCCGGGTGCGGCTGCAGCCATTGCAGGAAACCGTAATCACGAAACTCAGTCAACGCCAAAGCGTTTACCCATTT
>JAJLWQ010000129.1:0-20697 GCA_030570875.1 Citeromyces matritensis
TTCGGAAAAGATTGCAAAGTCAAAGGGAGCGGTGCATCCCAAGGGAAGAAAGTTCAAGCAGCTGAACAGAGCTACTAATCGCGAAGAGAGAATTAGTAGGGTCAAAGCCAAGAATTTCGAAAAAAAGCAGCAGGATACCCTCATCTACACGTTTCTGCAGCAGGTGCTACAATCTAGAGATGAAAAAATGTTTTCCGTCAACGAGATGAAAGTATTTGTTGAAGCCTTCATATCGAGAAACGACGAGGAAATCGAGTCTCTCAAAGCTTCAAGACGTCAAGGAAGACCAGCATCCAACAGACAGATTGTGCTTGAAAGCAAGAGATCCCACGAAAACCACTTGTTTCAGACGGGCTGGGACGTTCCTGACCTGACAAGCGAGGAGAATGTGAAAAACATTGTGAGATGGAACGGTTCGGTTGGTGGACTGACCAACATCAAAAAGATTCTTCTGAAAAGAGATTCTGCACAAGACCAAGAGATGTCTACTTAACTCATACTGGCTTCAGTAGTTCAATCTCTTCCAAATCGAAATCGTCCTCTTCCACTTGTTGGTCCAGCAGACTTATACCGAGCAGTGCGATAAAAGTCACTCCAACAAGTGCGAGCAACGACTTGACGGTTTGGAAAGTTGATTTGTACCTCTCTGTTATGGGCCTTTCAAAAACGAGAACTTTAGCCGCTGATCCTCCTCCATCAATCAACTTCCACCTCTTTTTTTGAAGTTTGTTCACCTTTTTAATGAATCTCTCGGGACTCTCCAGAGTTTGGAAAATGGTAAACATGTCTTTTGGAATGAACCCCTTTCCGAGCGGATTTTCTTTTGTAACGATGGTTTTGCCGTTAGACAAAAGCAGCAGATACTCCTTGGTGAGCGGCCCCATCTTGGGGAATAGAAAGTCGTTCTTGGTGCTTGATGGCTTACCAATGATCTTTGTGGGGATCAAAGTTTGCGGTATGAATTTAGGAGTGAAAAAGTTTCCACTTTCCAGTTTGTGTGAGTCTGGCGAGAGTTGCAGTTTCGACCACTCGTAGTTTTTCTGCTGTTTGAAATGAAGTTGTTGCGATTTTTCCTTTGTCTGTTTTGCTTCTCGGAGTAGTTCGGCCAGTGTTTGAGCTGCCGTTTCCTGGTCCTTTTTCTGTTGTTCTGCATTTGGTTCCTTTTCAGTCTTTGCCTTTTTGACAACATCTGATGTTTCTTTCTTCACATTTGGTGTTTCCTTTTCAGTCTTTGGCGTATCCTTTTCAGTCTTAGGCGTTTCCTTTTTCACATTTGATGGTTCCTTTCTCTCGACCTTTGATGATTCCTTCTTCACAACCTTGGGTTCCTTTTTCTCAACCTTTGGTGTTTCCTTTTTCCCAACCTTCTCTGCATCCCATTCCTTCTGAGCCAATTTCTGCTTGTTCACCTTCTCTGCCTCCTTCCCTTTATCCTCTTCCATATAACTTTTCCTCACTTCCCTCAATGACAACTTGGAAAGAGCATCCTCCTCCTCTGTGGGTTTCCTTTCCTTCAAATTCGCTCTCTTTGCCAACTGGTCCAGCATATCCAAGTTCAAACTCTTGTTCCCCACAGGGTTTGGCTCGTCCCACTCTTTCTGTAACAACGATCCAAGCTTCGCATTGGGATCCCGGTTGTATTTCACATTCAGCGACGCCTTTTCAATCGCCCCTTTTAGCACTCGTTTGTTGTTTTGCAAAATAAGACAAAGCTCCAAGATCTGGCGTGTCTCCGCACGCGTCTGTTTGGACTCTGGTTGATTCTGCTGAGTCCGTCTGAACTGATTCACCATTTCCAAAGGGTCCAGACCATCGTGCTTCACTGCGAAATGCTGAAACAAAGAAATCTGTCTTGCATACTTGTTTGAAATTGCCTCCAGAGTCAGGGGACTCTTTTTCGGTTCAACAGTTTCGTTTGCCTTTGGCTTTTTCTTGAGCGTGATCAGGTCAATTTCGTTTTCCGAATTCTGCGGCACGTGCGAAGCAAATGCTCTCCAAGAGAGCCTACCGATTGAGACTAGGTATCGATGGCGCTGTAAGAGCATCTTGAGAGTGATTGCCGATAAGAGTTGAGCCGCGCACGAAAGTGGTGTGGGGATGCATAAACTGATCTGTCACAATTTGATCAGCAGACTTTAGTTTATTATTACATGATGTAGCGTCCTCCCATTTACTGTTACATAGGCTGTTTTGTGAGTAGTTACACTGACATAGTTTCGTTTCGATGGTAGAAACTTATAGGCTTTTGTGGGGTCCAAACCTCGGTGAAGAACAAACCAAGGATACGCAAGTGCTCTTTTTTTGAATTCTTCCATTGGCGTCAATCTCCACATCCAACAAGAAGGCATCTCATTCTTTAAATCCTTCATCAATCATCAAAATCCTCATCACTTTCGTACCCCCACTGGTACTCCGCCATCAAGTTGCTTATCTCGTCCATGTAGAAATCCTTGTCATCTCCACGAAGTGTCCGCCTAACAAATGCCTTCCATTTTTCCAGCATGTTCAAAGCATCGTTGGACACCTCCAAGCAAGATGCCGTTGATACATTGGAGACTCGTGAACTCCACTGCTCAGGAAAAGATGAAGGTGCATTGAAAGAAGAGGAGGAACGGTATTCATTCAACCCGATTGACGAAGTTCCATCGCTTTTGAGTTTCTTGAAATCCTCATCAATCAGTTGCTCCACCGATTGTGCTCCTGGCTTGATAACAGCTGTTTTGGAGAAAACATGCCGATGCCTCTTGGTCTCAGCAGCCATAGAGGGAGAGAATTTGAGAAAGTCTTGTGTCGAAAATGCACTGACATCGGTGACAATTTTTCTTGAAGAACCCATAGTCAAGCCAGAGACAAGCTCCTGCATTGAAACGGGCTCTTTTTGAGAAGAGAGAAAGTTGAAACTCTCAAAGGGAATGTTCTGAAGTGCTGCCGCCATCCACATAGAAGTAGAGTCAAGCTGAAAATCGGTTGGAGCGGTAGGAACGTTTTCAAGAGGGAAAAAAAGTGAAGAGTTACTCAGAAGGGCCACGGACGCTTTTATTCTGTTGAGGTCCAGCTTTGAGTTAGTTTGGATGGCCCATGTTGAGACTATTTGTTTGGGAACATACTCATCTCTGAGAACCTGTAAAAGTTCATCTGAAAATCCACCCCAAGCAGAGTCAATCTCAGTGATGACATTTATGCCTCCCAGATGATCACACTGTTCCAAAAAGGGTCTAAATTTCTCATCCATAAAGTCAGAACCGGTGTGGTTACTATTCCACTCTTGCTTCCCCAACTCAAACCCGGTGAAGGGGCGTTCTGCCCCGCCATTCTTCATCACACTGGACTCGGTTTTAGCGTCAAACTGCCAATCGGCAAGTGTATTGAGAGTCTTGGGGTTATATATCACTCTTGAGTAGTCAGTCCAGTACACTGTATTTTGTGCATCCAATGAGGGCAGCTTAGTGGCCATCTGATCAAGTGCTTGTTGGTATTCGCTTTTTCTAACACGAGAGGCTGTCATTTTCTCAACACTCTGAGGCTCATCACGCGATGCCGAATCTTGGTTATAGCTTACGTATTCAAAGTTGGATAGAGCACCAAAGCCGCCTTGAACGTCGTATATAAGTGAACGAGGATAGTAAGACACTGTGTTCCCATTGACGGCAGGTAGAAAGTTCACAGACGGGTCTATAGTGGATTTTGAAGAACTGGTGTAGTCGAAGTAAGACTCTAAAGAGTTGTAGAAATGTGCATTGAGATGTCCTGCCCTTTGTGAAAGAGCGATAGTGAGAACTTCCTGCATGGTGAAAAATAAAAGTCCTAAAATACCCCTGTATTCTGTGATGTTTTGTAAATGCCCTCCTCTCAAAAATTTGTCCTAATAGTAACTGTTGAGAACCCGACTATTTCTGGTTGACTGTGCTTTCAAAGAGTAGACGCTTTTGACCTTCAAAAATGAAGTGGAAGGGAACATGTCTTCTTCGTAAACCGACGCCTCATTGATAAAGTTCCCCCGAATACCAAGCAATTCTTTTAACAATGGCGGCATAATCTGTTAACTTATCCGACTTATTTGAGAGGAGTTAATTTGCCATGAGTTGTTGAGCTCTGCAAAAATAATTCTCGAATTCGGCTCTCTATCGAGCATTGGGACAAAGTTACTGATTTTGTGGTCGGCAAGATAGAGCTCGGAAGAAAAAGGCTCGATGTCCGATTCCCCAAACAATAAAGGGGATCTCTCAGTGTTGGATCTCTGCCATAGCATTTGATTCGGTAGAAACATCTGCTGTGTGGCTAACTGAGACTCGATGCTATTGTGTCTGGAGTTGGCACTGCCCCTTTCATTGAAGCGGAAGTCAAAAAAAAGAGGAGAGTCTTCTGCTGCTGCTGTTGAAGAAGTTACGGTGGTTCCCTCTGCGTGAACCGAATTGGACGATCAGCTCTTTGGCAGGATTGAATCAACACAAAGTGGCCGAGAAAGAGAGGCTTGTCATGAGAATGATAGCACTGGCTCTTGGTTTTTCGTGAAATTTCGGTGAACTTCTAGGAGGAATGATAGAAGAGAAGGAATCTTGCCAGCAC
This sequence comes from Citeromyces matritensis, assembly GCA_030570875.1. Classification (NCBI taxonomy): domain Eukaryota; kingdom Fungi; phylum Ascomycota; class Pichiomycetes; order Pichiales; family Pichiaceae; genus Citeromyces; species Citeromyces matritensis. The sequence goes on from JAJLWQ010000129.1 coordinate 4,567, forward strand.
AGCTAGAAAAAAGTGGTGAACAGGTTTAAACAACCAGCTACATTCTTATGACCTCTTTCCATGATGTTACTCTGCGGAACAATATCACGCATCTTTAAAGCCATTTGAATATGAGGGTCCTATATCATATCTCCCGAGAATTTACGATGAAGCCCTGGATCGTGGATTTGCGTTATAAATGCATAACATCTAAGTTCAGGCTTGTTCAAGCACGGCTTAAGGTTTGAACGATAAACTTGGAATTTCAAAGTCTGAAGAGCCTAATTCACGATCTCCTGCTGTTGAGAGTACTCGATAAAATTTCCTGCCATAACATGCAAGACAAGCAAGTGAATGCGTACTATGCGTTCGGAACACTTAAGCTTCGCGACTACAGTAGTTTTGTTAAGTTAAACCCTGTCTCATCGACCTCGTTCTGTCCCATATAAACGACTCTGATAGCTTATTCAGTGCAGTATCTGTTCGGTACTTTAAAGTCTTGAATAAATAGCTGGAGGGCGCACTTCAGAAGATAACGGAGGTGTTTGACCATGCCTTGAAAAAGCCTTCACTGCTTGTCTTCGATATATTGCTTGTGGCTGAATCTTTTTCTAATCTTTTAAAATTGTTCCAAAGAACGTCGTATTCGATCAAAGATAGATGAACCATTTAGACAATTGCAGTCTGGTGAGCATTTTGCAGAATGACAGAGAGCCCATCTCACCGACATAATGAGGACAATTTTGTTAAATGAAAACTCAAGAAAACTCAACTCCATTACCTACATTCTGATGGCCATTATGTCATATATACGAAATGAGGGACATTTTGCGCACAAAACATAATTACAAGCCCCCAATTAGAACTTACCCTCAAAAATATCAAACGTCGTGTATCGCACGACTCTCTACGTGTCAAGACCCCCCGAAAGATGAAAGGCCTTTTAGTTCCCCTTATTTCGTTGATTCTGGTCACGTGCGTACTGGCAGAGGTGGATTACTACAATGTGAGTTATTTGATCAACTCTATATCTAACCAAAGGTTCTTGGAGTTTCCAGAAACGCAGACGACAAGGAAATCAAAAGTGCATACCGAGCGCTGAGCAAAAAATACCATCCCGACAAGAACCCAGGAGACGAAAGTGCTCACGATCATTTTATAGAAGTTGGAGAAGCGTACGATGTGTTGAGTGACTCTGAAAAAAGACAGCGATACGATCAGTTTGGTGCAGACGGAGTCAAGGGTCAGCCAAATGGAGGCCCCAACCAAGGAGGTGGAGGTTTTGACCCTTTTGCCGATATGTTCTCTAATATGTTTGGCGGAGGTGGTGGATTTGGAGGCCAACAAAGACAACGTCGTGGTAATGATGCGGTTACAAACTTGGAAATAACTTTAGAGCAGTTTTACAATGGCCACGAAGTTGACTTTGACGTGGATATGCAAAACGTGTGCTCTCATTGTAAAGGTAGCGGATCCGAGGATGGAAAACGTCACACTTGTCCCTCGTGTCAGGGCCAAGGCATGAAGATAATGAGAATGCAGCTTTCACCTGGAATGTTTCAGCAGTTTCAAACAACGTGTCAGGAGTGTGGGGGAACAGGCAAGTTTATCACTCACAAATGCAAGAAATGCAACGGTCAACAAATTTATAGAGGCAACAGACACCATTCGTTCCATGTGGCTGCAGGGACTCCTCGCAATCACGTGTTTGTTCTCAAGGGAGAGAGCGACCATCATCCTGACATGGCTGCTGGAGACTTGCGTATAACACTGCAGGAATCTTCTTCTCATAATATGGGATACAGGAGAATAGGAAACAATCTATATAGAACAGAAGTGCTATCTCTAAAGGAGGCATTGCATGGCGGGTGGAAGAGAAGTATACCTCACCTGGACAGATATGACCCACGCGTCACTCTTAAGAGAAGCAAGGGACAGGTGGTTTTGAATGGGCATGTGGAGGTGATTAAAGGTAAAGGTATGCCTGTCTTTGACTCTGTCGATGACAACCATGGAGACTTGTACGTTGAGTATATTGTGGTGGGCTTGGACCCCTCTATAGCTTCCAAGCTGAGAGATGAGTTGTAGTATATATGCATAGAGGATATGAATGATGAGGAGGGGTTCTTTGTCTTGTAGTGGTTTGGTGCAGGTGATGAAATATCAAGGGCGAAAAGCGCCAATCTACCACTTTCTTCTTTTATTATAAAGCTTGACGAGTTGTAAAGAGCCACTGCCAACAATCTGACGGATGCAAGCTGTTGATAGTTGTTTAGATCTCAGCTGCACGTCAATGCTGAATGGTCTAATTTTAGCCGACCATGCATGGAAATTACGCACCTCTATGCACGGGTGCGGCTTTATTCTTTCACAAAGTACATTCATGCAGGGAAGAACACCTAAAAATAGAACTTACTAATCAAAACCAGTCACGTCTTGACAAGAGAGAAAAATATACAAGAGTTAATGACCGTAAGAGTCAAAGCTTTGCTCATCAGACGGAGATACACTCTGGAAAGTTGATCTGCCCCAGCAGTACGTCTGGAGAAGGACCGCGTGTGAGGCGAGCCAATTCAAACGTTTTAGCTTTTCAGTCCCGCCATGAACAGAAGGAACGACGCTAAACTGGGTGCGTGCAAAATATGCGCGACTCGCAGCTATTTATATAAAAGCAACGTCACGGCCGGGTAACCCTACAGTGAGATTTGCTTCAAATGAAGTTAAAACTAGCTCACAATACTCTTCAGGACATTCCGAGTTGAATGCACTTTACTGTATTCACTTTCAACACCCCACTCATCGATATTCGCGGTTACCCCAAACACAGCTGAGCCTTCTCCGAGATCCTTACACCGCGTTTCGGGCGGTAGAAACTCATCCGGAACAAATACCCGTAAATACCCCATACGCCGTGTATCAGCCACAACATGTCAAATAGGCAAAGGGTATTATCGATAGGAAGCAATCCGAACGTGGCGTTCTACAACTGGCGGTTATTTGCATCCAAACAGTGTGATTTGGAGGTTATACTTGAATCCTCCAGTTCCACGTTTCAGTGGTATTCTGAACAATATGGGAATTCCAGGTACACTTTACCGAGATGCTATCAGTCAGTTGAAGAGTTTTCCAAGTCCAACTCTTCTACTTCTGCGCCATTGGATCTGATTGTTTTTGCTGCTTCTTCGTTGCAGGAAATATCCACACTATGCGAGTCACTTCGACCACTATTGACACTTCAACTAACTATGTGTAACAAGGCTCCTATTGTGGTGGTGGAGACGAGTTACTTTGTCAATTTAGAGCCGTTTGTCCAAATGGCCCTCCAAAATGAAAACGTGCATGTTCTATCTATCATGTGTGACTTTGACGTTCGCACCATTGGAACATGCGCATTCCAGGTGTGTCCCAGTAAAAAGGATAGTGAGTTGTGCTACGTTGGGAAGTCAGGTACATCAGAAAGCTACACTCAAAAGGAGATTGCGCTTATCAACAAGGTTTCCGATCTTTTCGAATCTTCCGGGGTGGATGTTTATAAGCTAGGAACGCCGTTGGAGTTTCTGTCGTACCAGTGGAAATTTGCCCTACCAAAAATTGCCATTGAGCCGCTTTCCATCATATTTGAAAAACCTTTCCCCGCGCAGCTTCAAGAACAGATTTTGGCCAAACCGTTGATTTCCGGACTCATCTTGGAAGTTATCACCATCATCAAAGCCATGGGGTGCAAGCTTTTCAAGAGCTATGACAGCGAGAACTCGCTTATGGACCGGTACTGTCAGCTTTTCCCAGCAGTGGAACTGGATGCTAAAAGTAACTATATGGACACCCCTCGCATGTTCTATGATTTTTACAACAACAATGAGCTTTACCTTGATTTGCTCCTTTTACAGCCGATTCTATTGGCTGACGATTACCAGATCAAGACGCCCTACCTCGAGTTTTTATACGCCATCCTCACCCAGTACAAAAATAATTCGCAAACGAGCATCTTCTGGCTAAAGAAGACTGACGAGAATGCAAGAGCTCTCAAGTTACAGCAGGACGAAATCTCCATGAAAAACAAGCTAAAAGAACAGCACATTCAGGAAATGCAAGCTAACATGGCTAATATGAAGCTCAATGGACATCATGAAAATGGAGTTCAGCCCATCACTCCTACCTCGGCTGCCAATCCTCCAAACGCACCTTCAAACTATGTCAACTCTCCCAATATGGAGGATATGGCGGACATTGCAGTTTACGGAGCCACTTTAAATGGAGAAAAAGTGTACGATAGTCCTCAACCGGCTCCAACGAGAGCTTTCCCTCCTAGATCAAGACAGCCGTCTCAGCAGTACGACCAGTATGGGAATATGAAACCGCGTGATCCTAATATGCCGGGGCAAATGCCAGGGCAAATGATGGGGCACAATTCATCCTCCCCCACTTTGCCTCCTCCGCAACAAACTCAGTATTATGGTGCTCCGCAAAGTGTTCCAAGGGCTCCAAGGCGCATGTCTTCGTTCCCCAACCACGTGCAGGCTCCTCAGCAGTACAACGATCCCTCGGTAGATATGGGCATGCAGGCCCGTTTCAAGCCCACATCTCGGAAAAACCGTAAATCCGCTTTTCCTGCGGCTCCATCCGATTTCCCACTTCGGGGAGGTGACTTTAACGGCATGCCCCGGCCCATGCCGCAAAGCCAGCGGTCCATGCCTTTTATCCCCGGGAAGCAGCCAGTGAGAAAGCCAATGCAGAGTGCGAGCCAGACACATCTTGCGCAGCCTCAGTTTGCCAAGATTGGCTCGACTCCGTCTTCCTCAGAAGATGCTGTTTCCAACGAGCCCAAGTCTGCTTCCACGGACCTGGGTGAGCCTCGAGTTTTGGATTCTGCTAATGAAACTTTGCAGGTTCCCAAAGTGGAGCCAAAACCATTGGGAATCCAGCCAAAACCTCTCGGGGCCGTATCGGGTGAAACGGCTGCAGAAGCTCAAGAAGAAGAGACTGGTAAAAAGAAGAAGAAGCGTGGGTTTTTCGGAAAGAAGAAGAAGTAGATGGTATAAACTGATAAACACCTTTTATTCTTTAATCTGGAGTGTTTGTTCCATGGATTAGTCAATGACAATTATGTATTAGTAGCCGTTCCAGTTGAGGGGTGAAGATATTTTAATCTATAAGAGGGTACCTTTGAGCGGTTTTTTTGGTGCATTTTCATTCGTCATCTTTGAAGAGTAGTGGTGATCTCGAAGTGACTGTAAGCTACTGACAAAATCTATGTTCCATTAAAAAATCTTGTTGTAACATTGATTCATCCTGTAACAAAGGATAAAGCATTTAAATTGAATGCATTCATAATTTCGAGGTTCATTTGAGGAACAAGGGCATGCAAGCGGGAGAGGAAAAACTCAATCGATGATGAAAATGGCGAACTCTTTTGTGGATTAAGTGTTGAACGACTGTAATGCTTTACAGTCTTTACAGTCTCGCTTCTTGACATTGTTTCAAGACTGCACTGGATTATTATATCTCTGATGGACTAGTTATTTCTTTGATAGGTAAAGCCCCAAGATGTGAGAGATGCTTTCTTCAAAGCGAGTTGATTACCATGTCATCAACAAATTCCCGAAAAGTCGCACTAGCAAAATCAGTATTCAAATTCTCAACGAAAAGAATATGTATTTAGATGCTTTTCTGTTACGATGCATCGAGTCTCTTTAGATGAATTTGTTCTTATCCAATTACAGCGAGTGCCCCATACTCGCATTTTTTTTAGGGTAAAGCCACTTGAACTCCTGCTCCCTTAATATTGTATATTACAACTCGATTCAAGACTGATGACCTCCGAAGTCATCATACCGAGACTTAGGTGTTGTACTTTAGACAGTACTCTAAATGTTGCAGTTTGTAGGCATGTACAACTGATAATGCACACTGGGTTTTAGAGAATATCCTTGAGTCATGCCATCTGAGCAGTTCTACACAGATGCTTACAAAGCGGTCGAGCTAAATCTCAACCCTTACGGAAATTACGGTGTCTGTGGTACCAGGTCTCACCCATTGTTCGTGCCGCCCTAGCCTGTCCAAACCAAAGTATGCGAAATTAATTCGATTACAATAAATAGTATATCTTGGCCGGACTCTTGACCCAGTTGAAAATTTGCTGTTGCTTGCCTAAGATTCTCAGATCAAATTCAAGCAAAAGTTGATCACTCGTTCTGTCCTCCACCAGAGGTAAAGGATGCACTCTCCAGCAAGATTCAATTTAGAGCCTTCTTTGAAGTGCTCTATGACTCTTCTTGTTGTGAGGGTATATGATAAGAGTACGGTGACCTGTGGTTGATAGAGATCTTTCTGCTTTAAAGGATTTGAGAAACAATTTTCGATAAAGCGGTTTCGTAGCATATAGCGATCACAAGTGATGGAGAAGATTGAGGAAGAAGAAAAAAACAACGTTTGAGATGTGAAAAGCAAATCACACAAAGAGACACAGGGACACAGGGACACAGGGACACAGGGACACAGGGACACAGGGACACAGGGACACAGGGACACAGAGACACAGAGACCGCACAAAAACCAAGTTGGCATACCATCTCCTCTTTAAATAAACCCCTCGAAATCTACCCATTCTAAAACCCACACAAAACGAAATCAGATAATATTATAAACCTAAAAGCCAACGCCAAACCAAAACCAAAAATTAAACAATCAAACTGTAAACTTGAGCCAGTCCCACTCTCCGTCCAAGGCCTCGCCTGGTCTTGTATCTGCCATTGGCTGATCCAAGTCCTGAAACGACCTTTTAGGTCTTTGGGCAGGACCATCACGCTGAACGGGTCTGACAACACCGTGCAGCTTGAAAAACAAGCCACACGCATTGCACAGAAGTATGTTGTCGTGAGTCTTTCTCCATAGAGGGGTGGTTGTGGTGAGACAGTTTTCGCACGAGGCCTGCTTCGGTTTTTGCTGCGCTTTTGCCGAATACGGAGGGCTTACAGGCGTATGTGGCTGGTGATGCGGCGCAGGACGATACGCTTTGGAGTCTCCATCGTGCATAGCCACTTCAAGGGCATTGATATACTTTGACAGATGATTGTTTTCGTTTAGAGGCACTCCAGCTGATTGAGAAAGTGGTGTTTCAAAATGTGACAAATCCATTAGATCAAATTCGTTGAAATTGTCATTCTTTGGTTCGCCAAAGTTTTTCAAGTCACCAAAATTGTGGTGGTTTTTACTTTCGAAATCCATAAACTTGTCAATGTCAAACGATTCCATGTCTGCCCCTAAGATAGACTCGTTCATCGAGGTGATGCTCGGATGATGAGCTGCCCGTTGTTGCGGAGGAGCAGTGTGTGAGTGGGAGAAAAGAGAGGTTCCGTTAGAAGTGAGGCTATTGGCCTCGGGTGAGTGGTTGGATTTGGACTTGCTGATGGAAATGGGGAATGAAGGACTGACATCCACATTGTGGAATTCGTCTTTGGAGATGCGTCTGATATGTTCGATATAATCAAACTCTTCCTTTGATGGGTCACTCACTTTTTTGAAAGACTCTAACAAATTGGAATTGTTTTGAGCAACTTGATCGATAGTATAGACACTCTTTTTCTTGACAGAGTTTATGCTGTTGAGTCTCCATGCCAGATTCAAGATTCGCTTATTCTTCGGCAGGACGGTGTTTCTGTTATTGAACATCTTCCAAATCTCCAAAGAGTCATTAGACCCTAGAGAAGATTCTAGAAGAATCTCGTCTTTGAAGTTCTTAGTGGTTTCACTGCTAGAGCCCTGTTTCCGCTTAAACTTGTTCATTACTTCTCGGTGACTGATTGGGTGGGAATCTTATAATTCGCGCATAATGGTTGGCGCACGACACGCAACGGTGGAAAATCTTTTTATTCTGGAACGAGGTGTATAATAGATGGCTGACATGGTGATGTCCGGTTGCGACGAAAAGATGGGCATAACATCAACCAATGGTATTTCTTCTTTATGTAGATAGATCAGTAACCACTTTTTGTACGTCAGCGGCTCGAGCTTTGTGCAATCCTGAGGGGCCTTTCATGTTCAACCATTCATTCTTTCCGAGCGTAGGTGTTTTGCTTTGAGCAATTCTTGGAAAGCCAAGAGGGACTATCCGTAAGTCTTTTAGCCTTCGGACCCTTGACAACTCATCAACAGACAGCCCAGAAGCAGAATCAGAATTTTCAAGATCAACAGTGGCTTTCTCGAGTGTTAGCCGTTGCTGTTTGTGAACTGTCGCAGACATTGCGGGTCTCAAAGGATTTTACTGTTTCTAGAGTATGATAAAAGCCATTACAGGAATCTGTAACGAAATTCAGTCAACACTAAAGCGTTCACCTTTCAACTTCTCAGTGACATCTCAAAATAGCGCGAACGAGGCCCTTTACGCTGCAATGATCTCACTCCTCGATAATTGACAGACCAATGTCATCTGTAAAACCAGTGACGTTGTTCGATCATTTCCGCTACGCTTCAGTAATCACACTCCTCTGATTTACTATGAACTCTTTGCAGGCTTCACAAGATCGAAAATTCTGACGAGTAAAACGACATATTCATAGGGAATTTAGAAGCTGAACTGCATTCAAGGTTTCAGGAGGTCGAAAATCAGCTTACAAGTAAAAAGTCGACTTTTTGGGAGACTCTTGAAGCTCAATTGCTAAAGACGATACTTGTTGTGAAAAAATAATAACATTGCCGACTTTAGCTGTCTGTGCCCTCTCGTCATCGAAACTGCTATGAAGGGAGAGCAGCGGACAACGAGAAGTTCCTCTGTGAATGTCAAATCCTTTATCAAACCTCTGAACTCATCTGTAAATTCGCCAGGATCAGTATTGATGTCACGACTGAATTTCTTTCCTGCTCTTTCATAGGTGCACATCCTACAGCGTCCAGATTCGAAAACAACCATATGGGGATGAAATTCTTTATAAACGTTGCACGGTTGAGAGAGAGGTACTGATCAGGAGAAAAAGAGGTTTGCGAGGTGGAAGAGTTGTAGGTGAAAGAAGAGGATGACGATTGGGAAAAGAAGAAGAGAATGAGTCAATGGAGGGACTACAGACGTCTTCGTGAGGTAGAGAGGTCTGATCGGCTTGCAGGGAAGATTGTGAGAAGCAGAAGTTAGAAGTAGACGATTTACGAGTCTTACTCTGTCTTCTCATTCTCTCGCGAGTGATTTGACGTCACCGCTCACTAGCAGCAGAAACAGACGGGTCAGCTGTAGGAGCAGTACTTGAAGGAGGTGGAACAACCATAAGATGTCTTCAGAAAAAATAATGAAAAAGAAAAGGGACAGGCAAAAGTATCGAAGTTGAGTATTGTATTGGTTTGAATGATTTTCCGTTTCGCAAGAATGAAGGTGACCATCACGCAAAGTAGAGGTTACACCCATAAGTACATTATCGAGAAGGCTATCGTTTGCGAGTATAGCATGCAGCAGTTGAGAATTTATAAATGATTGCATGATAGAATGACATGGCCTAGATCATAGGATGATTACAAAGAATGAAGTAATAAAGGGAATTATGTGAGCTTGGGTCTGGAAACTATTCAAGGCACCATGGTGGTTGGATGCGTGAAACAATCTGCGTGAATTTTTGCGCACAAACACATCCCTACATCTGCTTTTCGCTGCAGAATGAATATAGCTTACGCTTCATCGCAAATATTTTGTATATCATTTATGAAACTTCTATGTGAAGAAGATGGTTCAGACAACCACACACAATAAATTGATTTATTATCATGCTAAACTACTCAACTTGGTTCTCAAAGTTTTCACCTTCAACCAAGTCTGGGATATCTTCATCGCCCTTAGCCTCTTCACCGGTCTTTCCCTGTTGTTGCTGGATTTGCTGGGCAATCTTTTGTAGCATTTCCAAGTTTTCAGCTCCAAGTTGCGGTAAAATGTTTGGGATCAACTCAGTGACATTCTTCTCTTGTGGGTAACCGGTAAAAGTGTATGTGTTGTATTGAGCAGCAGCTTGAACACCAACTCTGTTAAAGTGCAAGACTTTGCCGTCGTTTTTGAAGAAATTGGCCTCTTCAACACCGTCCAAAGTTTGAGCTTGGAATTTTTGAAGAGCAGCCTGCAGTTTAGTGTCGTCAGCCTCAGCAGATTTGTCCACCTTCTTGGCCTTGACTCTGGCTCCACCAACCTTCTTTGGGGCACCTTTTTGCAACTTGGCTAACTTTTCTGGATCAATTGGCATTTTGAAATTTGTCTCGTTTTCCAAAAGGTGTAAAAATTCTCTAAACCGGTGGAAAATCTGTCATTTTTCATGTGTCAGCAACAAAGTGCGTCCCGCGTGTGTTCGAGTCGTGGAGGGGGGATTTACTTGGAGGAGGTGAGATTATCTCTGAAGCGAAGCGGAAGAGATGATCGAAAGAATTTGTACTATGGTTCATTCTTATCGGTTGATCTGGTCGACTTGACAGAGGGCTTAGCTTAAATAATTTATTTTGTGATTATTGGTAAGCTGAGCTGTTGACTTTTCTTATGGTCATTAGCATGGGAGAACTTGCAAAAGTATCACGGTCCGGAATGAGCTATATTTAAGACTTTTAACCACCAACAGCAGGGTTACATTTGCATAGCCAAGCTCTTTAATTGGAACATAAGCTAAACACAGTGGCCCCATGTGTAATTGACTGTTTCCACACAATTACACCCACTGAAAGTCTAACAAACTTCTCATAACAAACGAACAACCTAACAAACGCAAACTACAACAAAAAATAATCAAAAGAATGTTATAATATAAACTTACAAAATGTTTTCACCATATTCACCTAGTGACCCGCCCACTGCATCCTCTCTCTGTTCTTCTTACAAGTAAGCGTGTCAATGTGGCGCTTCAAAGCATCTTTTCTAGCAAAGCCCTTCTCACAGAGAGGACAGATGTTTGGCAGCACGTCAAAATGCTTCTTCTCGTGGCGCTTAAGGTCCGACGACCTTTTGAACCGCAATTCACATTCATAACAGACAAAAGGACGGTCATCTGAGTTGGAAGAATCTGGAGGATTGAAAACATCGGTATGTGTGTCTGGAAAGTGGTTTGTGCTTCCTGGCCCAATGATGTGATCCAATTGACGATCAAACTCTGATTCTACACTATTGGTGGCTTGATAGCTCAAAGGAACACCACCATGAGGCGATGAAAAATACTGTAGTCTTTGCAGAACGGCTGTGATAGCCGGATCAATCTGACTGTGTTTCAAAGCGGCAACTTCTCTGGCGAGTCTGAGAAACTCCAAATCTTCCTGCGTTGGTGCCTGACCTAACGAACCATGCGGTGGAAATTGATTGTTATTCATATTTCAACAAGCATGAGCCTTCCCCGCCACATGCAAATCAACTCAATTAGTATCCAATGCCTCCACCACACCTTCATCATATCACGTGCTGTTGTGATAATCGGTTTTTTTATCTGCACCTGTAATTGGCGTAATTCTACATTGCCCTTGCATATACGTCAAATGTAGGGATCTGTAGTGGAGAGATTTACTCGCAAACTATTCCTTCCTGAGCTGTCTTTAGAAGTAGAGGAAATAAGAGAGAATAAGAAACTACTAAGTGCTCAGCTTCGAAGTGTCTTCGAAGTCGGCTTATCTTCCTTGACTTGCAGAAACACCTTTATTTGAATGCCTCAATGTTCGAGAACACAGTTTCTGCCGTCTTTATGTCAAAGGGTGATTTTCGGAGCCTTTCGGCTACTCATCAAACTGGCAGCCCTTGATTTCATTTGACTGGGCTTTGGGACTGGGACCAAATAGTAAAATACACCTTGTTAGCTCCATATCAGTGCATAGTCAGATGCTCTTGAGAGACTAGTCTGACCCCAGAGTGGTCCACCCTCTCCCTAGAGAACAAATAAGTCACTCTCTTTGATGTGAGTCAAGCGTGCTGCTCAAAGATCTACACAAAGTAAAGCCACATTTAGGTTAACAATATCGAAAAACTTGATACCACGGGCCTATATAGTTCTCGCAGTATACACTCTAGTATCTCCAGGGTCGCAATCAAAACCACACTGTTCGAACTGAGAGCATATTGCTTTGCTCATTATGACTTTGATCTAACGACCAAGGTCATAATATACCATGCAAGAACTGTGCAGATCATCGGCAATTTGCTCTCCACGTAGTATTTTAATGTAAATTAAGCTAAGTAAATAGATCTTCGTTTTTTAAACCAGCTGCCTTTATTTGTGACTCTATTGTTCCTCCAGAAAAAGAAAATTGATATATAACTCCCGAAAACCCTAGCATTCTTTTCAAAAGGTATAAAAATAGAAGAGTCACTTGGCATTATGGATAATTCCTGGCAATACTACCGTCATAATTCGTTTGGATATATGAGAAAATTGTGCATGAAGATAAGCAGCTCTTGGTGAAGAATGCATATTTTTTGTATTCTTCACAAACAAAGACTGGTCCATTGACATTAGATCGCTGAGCTAAAATCGTCATATAATCAACCTTACAGTCTAAATTCAAAACGAAAGTCTGTGATCTAATGAGTGTTTTAGTCATTCGCTAAATTTAATAAGCGTAATCATTGAATTTCTCTTTCATTTATTGTGATTTTGTGATATTGAATCTCCTCTAGTATGATGATCAGAAGCTCATGAAAAGGTTCAAAAAATATATACCTTTTCTAGTGGCACAGAGATGACAGTGTGCGGTAAACTCTTTTACAGTCTTATTCAGATCTAAGATTCGGGGTATCTTTTTATTTTCGCATCGTTTCGATCAGAACCGCCCAAACAGTGACCCCATACTGATCGAAAAAGGATCAAGATCGTTGATCCTTTTTCGATCTAGAGCGATGGATCGGATTGCAAATGACGACCCTTAAATGAACTTGATATTGCTATTCCAAGAGAACCGTATTGAAGTCAAGGTGTTGAGGTTTGTACAAGACTGGAAAAAGAAAGCCACCACTCAGAGCTTCCAAAGTCATTTTCAGTGTGCTTTTCGAAATCAAAGTACCATCTTACATGTTTACAAATGTGAGACCCCCATTTCAGTACTAATTCATTCTTGAGACGCCTGACCTCCAGTCTAAAATAACTAGAGAGAACTATTAACTGCGATGTCTGCTGAGTTGATAGCAAAAAAACTACATCGAAATGAATTACCACGCACCCTACCGTCCTAGCATATTATCAAGGTCATCGAAGTAGTTTGCAGTTGTATCCCACATTCTCCAACCTATGAACGTCATTAATATTCAAGGCCTATCAGCTGTGTCAAAAACGAATCCTCTACAATCACCCTTAACTTGATAATACAATTGTAATCAACTAAAGCTTCAGAGAACCACAAATTAATCTTGAGATCGTCTCCTCCTCCTTGCAAATCTTTGTCCAATATTCTCATCAGGCAAGGGCTGAGGGCAGGATGAATATATCAAAAATACTGATACCCTTTATTTCATTGGCTTCTCTTTGCAGTTGTTGGAATTGACTGCTCCATACATTAAAGGCACATTAGTACTACACACCTGCAGGAACCGTTTCTTTTTTTTATGCACCCTTGCATTTTTCATATCTCGATATTACTCACTCGCTATGGCATCTTCAGTTCCTGGGCCAATAGATCTGCCTGATTCCAACTATGACCTCACCACCTACTGGGGCCGTGTCAAACACTGTGCCGGGATATCAGACCCTACAATGCTGCTCAACACATCTCACGATGTGGAACACGCCAAAAGACTGATCTGGGACTACAAGAATGGTGTGACTGGTACAATGACGCCTGAGCTTTGGAGAGCCAAGAGGATCTTGGATTCAACTCTCCATCCAGACACTGGAGAGACGGTTTTCCTCCCATTCAGAATGTCTTCCTGCGTATTGAGTAACCTCGTTGTCACTGCCGGTATGCTGACTCCGAATTTAGGTAACATTGGTACACTTTTTTGGCAAGTGGCGAATCAGTCGTTGAACGTTGCTGTCAACACCGCCAATGCTAACAAATCTCATCCACTCACAACCAAACAACTGATCACAAACTACACTCTCGCAGTTACTGCGTCATGTTCTGTCGCCATTGGGCTGAACTCTATAGTCCCCAGACTCAAGTCACTTTCTCCTAGTACCAAGATGATCTTGGGAAGACTTGTGCCTTTTGCAGCTGTGGTTTCTGCCGGTGTCGCCAATGTATTTTTAATGAGAGGCGAGGAGATTAGACATGGAATCACCGTATTTGACAAAGAAACAGGGAAAGAATTGGGCGAGTCTAAAAAAGCAGCTTTATACGCTGTTGGAGAAACGGCCGCTTCGAGAGTTATCAATGCCACACCTATTATGGTGATCCCACCTTTACTCTTGGTGAAACTACAGAAAGGGTTTCTCAAGGGTAAAGGGATTGGTGTGCAAACCGTGAGTAACATTGGTTTGATTTTTGTCACCTCGTTGGCTGTTCTTCCATTTGCTCTTGCCGTGTTCCCTCAAAAGAGAGAGCTGCCTGTTACCAAACTGGAGTCTAGCTTCGTGGGATTGAAAGACGATGAGGGGAGAGAGATTAAGACCGTGGAGTTTAATAGAGGGATTTAATAGAGAGATTCACAACCGAAAGAACTGTCTCCATTGCAGAGTTAATAAAAACCTTGGGCTCACTGACCTACCACTGTGATCCTATGCTCTTTGTAGTCCATTGCCTTTGTATTCACCAGATTGCAAAATATCGCAAGATCAATAATATGTAAGCTAGCGATCTGAGATCTTTAGATTCAACATTTTTTTTTTTGAGGTTGCGATCTAAACTCTTGAGATCGTCTCTATCCGTAGAATATAAAGCTGACCAGATGAGGGACCAGCCATGGCTGATTCATCATGGATCGGTCTCTCTGGGAGCTACTGCTACCCTCGTTAGTTGCCATTGTAGATGGGTGTAAAATAGGTATTATCTTCTATATAGAGAAATACCAAGTTGTTGTACAGAGGAATGTTTCCTCTTTATATACCGCCAGAAGTTGCCGCCAAATCTGTTTCTTATGCAAAATGCATATTGCCTTTTCATACTGGCCAATCAGTGCTGTCTATGTATCTCAATCGTGGGTGCTAACCCTTTATGTGACGTCTTATGCAACAACGATTGGGGCTATGTTTATATTGGCCTGATGACTGATATCTAGCTAGTGTACTAGGCTGGAACTTCACCCATGGGAGATTCGGGTTGTGACCGTTGTTTAGGTCTTTTGATTCAACTTCTCACATAAGACAGTTTGGTCTATATGCGGTCTAATGCATGCGTATGCATCCGCATATGCAGTGGATGATAGTTTTTGATCTTATGATGAAGTAAGCTATGCTCAGATCACTACTTCTAGAAGGTGACTTCAGTCGTCATTTTGCTTCCTGGAAGTGGAATTTGTTGCCAAGTGATCTTCCCTCTTTATGTGTCGGAGTAACTAGCTAATGGTAATTGTATGACGCTGTTGTTACATAGTATGTGTTGTTATAATAATACCTACTCTGTACTGACAAAATCAATACAAGTTTTGTGACTACATTAAAGGAGCAGCATAATTTGATGCACCATATTGTGGTGGGTATTAACAAATGTAGATCAAAGCGAATGCAAAGAAACACCTGAATGGACTCAAAATGTGACAAAGACGAATAGACGATCAATTCACAGCATTCATAAATGTTACTGATATGCTTTTCTGATTAACTAGTTTCTAAGAACATAAAAGTACCTGGTGAGTGCATGATCATGCATAAAGTATGGAGGATCGCAAGCGATTAATGATCGTATTAAAGATCGCCATGTCGATTGCAATCTTGTTGAACACTACATCAAAGACTCAATCAGATGATAATGCCACTTTTCATGTATATGTAAAACTCACCAAAACTTCCACCCTTTGGCATGGCCCACTCCAACCATTCTCTCAATCTGCTCCCTTCCAGAAAGCGCGATAAACTTCTCGGGTGCCAGTTCCTGGTCCAGCTTGAGCATCCCACAGCCCTTTCCACCCAAAAGTGTCTCAAAACACTCAAACCCCTCCTTGTCAAAAGAGTTGACCAAACCTTTTAATGTAGATTCCTCCACGTCATCCTTTACGAGTGTAATGGCGCATCCGCCTCCACCGGCGCCGGTGAGCTTTGTATCGCCCACATTCAACTCATCTGCTAACAGTTT
>JAJLWQ010000130.1:3467-27003 GCA_030570875.1 Citeromyces matritensis
TTTTTTTTTTTTTTTTTTTTTTTTTTTTTTTTTTTCTGAAGGCATTATATGGTTGTTCTCCCTCCTTCAAGTACTGCTCCTACCTCAATGTCGCTATTTACCTTGTCACCTTGTTTCAATATGAATATGTGACATCAGCTATTATATAGGTTCAATGGGAGGATGCTTAATGAGATGGAAATGGCTTTCGAATCCACAAACTTCTTGTGAAACGAGACACTGGCTGAGATTATGTGAACATATATTGTTGCCATTCTCAATAGAGTTGGTCACCTTGAATGCGTCTTACAATTAGAAAATCTGTAGTTTGAGGTTCTTGTGTCATAATTCTAAAAAAGAATGGCTACACACTGTGTTGAAGGTCATGTATATTTTGAGCCTTTTCTTTCAATCGTTGTGACAAACGACTATTTCACAAATATGAATGTAGAGCTGAGTTCATAGAACGGCTTTCAAACGTTTATACATCGGAGCTACTCAATGTACACAAGGAGAGAAACTGATGGAATCATTTGTCAAAATGTGAATGTTAGTGCAAGCATCCTATGACACATCATACGGGCTCAAATGAGGCATTGAAACAGAGAATGCAGTGCGACCGTTCCATTTTGGAGCTCCAAATTGAATGAATCTAAAAGAAGGCAACTCCACAGAGGTGTCATTTTTGGATAGAACAATGTGGGCGTCGTCGTCGAATATGTCTTGCTGCCGAGTCATAAGACTAACTAGCTGGATGATTCGCTCGTGGAGAGATCATTTGATTGGAGCTGCGATGAATCTGATGTAAATGCCATACTTCGAACAAGAACGCTAAAATAGAATCAGTAATCACAATCTGTTAAGCTATTGGTAAGTCAATGCTAAGTACAGTACTATACTATCAATTACAATAGCTATATATTTATTCCAGTCCCACTAAGCAGTGATGTCTTGAGAATGACCATCATATAGCAGCAAAAGTCCAAAAAAATGCTTTTCTGCACCTATGCAGCAGAAAGTATATAAATAAAGCACGACGAGGTAGTTAAGGTTTATCAATCGCCTCAACAGGGGACAAGATGATACTAAGCACTGCTATGGCCAGCATGGCCTGAGGTCAGATTGACGACTCGAACTCCCGGGGGCGTTTTCCGAATGCTTTAGCGCTAGAGTATATGCAATGTCCTTTTCCACCAATGAGGCGTAGAGAAAAAAGTAATAATTGCGGGTCATTAATCAAACACTACTTAGAGCAGCATTGCTCCGCTTGGCTCGGTTCAATAAAAAGATTGGCAGAAATGAACTAGGAATATATTGACGAGATGAGGGACCACCTTCATCATGGATCGGTCCCATTGATGAGCTACTATTTTTGTTGGTTGCCATTGTAGATGGGTGTGAATTAGGTATTATCTTCTATAGAGAAATGCTCAAGTTGTTAGATTGAATTGGATATCAGATCAGATTGGATAGGATGTCTAACAGAGTGGAACGTGGCCTCTTTGAATACCGCCAGTATTTTGCTGCCAACCCCTTTATATGCAATCTGCATAGTGCCTTGTCATACTGGCCAATCAGTGTTGTCTATCTCAAGCGAGGAAGAGAACCCTCGTCTTATGCAAGAACGATTGGGGCGATGTTTATATTGGCCCGACAACTGATAGATGACTAAGAACTTCACCCATAAAAGACTCGGGTTTTTGATACAACACCAGGCCTCATCAGCCAATGGGGCGACCGTTGTTTAGGTCTTTTGGTTCAACTCCTCACATATGACAGTTTGGTCTATATGCGGTCTACTGCATGCGTATGCATCCGCATATGCAGTGGAGCATGAAGTTTGGTTTTATGCCGAATTGAGTGACTATGCTCAGATCACTACTTCTAGAAGGTGACTGCTGTCGTCATTTTCCTTGCCCGAAGTGGACACTTTTGTCAACTAATCTTCCCTCCTTATGTTTCAGAGTAACTAGCTGGGGTTGTTGTATAACGCTCTTTGTTACGTAGTATGTGTAATCCTGTTCAATACTTACTCTAATGCTGACATATATAAAGGAGGTGACCCCTCTAGTTTATAAGGGATGGATAGGAAGAGTTACAAGTCCATTATTTCGCCCTTTCAGCCATGGCTACGGAAGCCTCCTCTTCCTACTCCGCTATTTCGGGCTTTACACAATCAAATGGAGATGGTGAAAAGTCAATCAGAGTAGTCTTCTTAATTCATCATTTAAATGCCAAAATCAATTTCTTTTCGCATAAGTATGAGAACAACTCCATCTACCACCATGACTCTTTCTTCAACAAAGCTTCTATAAACGTCTAAACTCTCGCGAGATATTCACCATGGTGAGACCAATCAAGTTGAACAATCCCGCCTGCTATAGAAGGACTATTCCCTCATCTCAAACACCAACTCACACTTATTGCCCATGGGATGCGTAGTGTACTTATCAGCCATTTTCATCTGCGCACTGTAGTCAACGTCCTGGCATAGTTTCACCTTGAACCGAGAAAAAACCTGTAACATGGCCAACTTCATCTCCAAAGTTGCCAGATGCATGCCGATGCACATTCTCACGCCGGCACCAAAGGTGAACATGGATTTCTTCATCGTCTTTAATTTCTCACCATCGTTCGTGAGCCATCTCTCAGGCAGGAAAGCCTCCGGGTTTGGGAAAACTTCAGGGTCCCGGTGAAGGGTATACGGCTGCATCGTCACGACTGTCTTTTCAGGAATGAAGACGCTTTGACGGAAAGTGAATCCACCTTCAGGAGACACACGAGGCTCTTGACCAGGAATGGCGGCATGGAGACGAAAACATTCTTGTAGAACCGCATTCATACACGGGAGATCGTCCAACTGCTGCACGGAAGCACATTCTAGTCCGTGCACTTCTTTAGCTAGCTTGTCTTGGATCTCGCCGTTCTGCGCAAGCTCCCAGAACAAGTAGGAGAGAGTTATTCCGGTCGTCTGGTACCCTGCTGCCAGATGATCGGCGATTTCCGAGATGGCCGCCATGCGAGACTTACCTGCTGTGAGGAGGTTTTGGGCTAATGAATGGTCGACACCTTTTCCATCTGATTCTTGTAAGCATTCATCGTACTGCTTCAAGAGGAACTCATCGGCTGTTTTACAAGCTTCTGCAACTTTTGGTGATTCAGCAAAGCCAGTCCACCGCGGCATGGATGTGATCCAGAACCACAGAGACGACTGGAGACGGAAGGCGGTGAGTATATCGTTACGGTACTTGGTACTCTGCTTCAAGAGCGAAATAGCGGTGGGACCAAAACAAAAAGATGCAATGACATCCATCGCCATGGCCTGGAAGACTGAGTAAATATCGATTGACTGACCTTTGTGCTGTTCAATGTTCTCAACAGCCCTTGAGACATGCGTCTTCACCATGGAAAGTGTAGGCTCGCTCGATACGGCACTTTTGGAGTAACCCTTTGTTGATTGCTTTCTACTGATCAAATGGTCTTTCTTCGTGACTATAGAGAAGGAGTTGAGCTCACCAAAGACGCCAAACTGCGCATAGAAGGAACTCTTGTCAAAGTTGTTGACGTATATATCCTTGATGTACGATGGGTCAGAGATATCGACTTCGTCTGGCCCGATCCTTACTATGGGGCCGTAAATTTCATGAAGCTTGTGCACAGTAACGTTTCTTTGCTCGGACCAAGAGATATACAGGATCCAGTACTTTGTCAAAGCAGCTACTTTAGGCCCCGGAACACGTGCCAGAGGGTGCAGAAGCAAGGGATAAAGAAGATAGCGATAAGTTGCGAATACTGCAAGCGCAATTCCGCATATTGTGGAAACGCCAAACTCCTCCAAAAAGGGACGTAGTACAGCCATGTGGTTGTTTTTTTTGGTTGGCGCACCTCATATGCACATGCCACATGCACGATTATGCAAGATGCGAGATACGATGCACGATTACGTAGGGAGATGTCAACGGTCCCAAAAGGGTAAAATAGGAGGCAGGCACGGAACACGGTATTCGGTAATCGCGGAAGCACCTTTCTATTCTAAGCTAATTCAACCGCGTCTTTTTTCTTGAATCTATCGTAAAAGTGAAAGATCTCAAAACAAACCTCCACCATGATCAAGTAAATGATGATCCACTCCAGACGTACTCCCTTTTCCTCGTTCAGCGTAGCTATAAGTGCTCTGGTCTCTTCTGTTGCATAGTCTAGCTTTCTATTCATGATGACGATCCTCGGCACAATATCGAGTTGGCGCGAGATATCTTTGTAAATTTTTTCTAAATTTGGCTCCGACCAATACAGGTCTGGAGTTTCGATGAGTTCCGAGTAAAGATTGAGTTGACCTCTCAAAACTAGTAGCTGACCCATATACCTCAGCAGATCACGTCCGGAAACGCCAAGACGCTTTCCCTCGCTGAGATTGGTTGTGTTCTGTCTTGTCTGGTGGATGAACTGCTCCAGCTGAGTTTCCAGAATGGCTAGTCTAGTTGATCTGGCCATCCCAAACGCAAAAGCAGCTTTCTCTATCAATTTCTCATTCTGTGACTTTCCCTGAATCACCATGTACTCCCCGTCAACATATGACGGTCTACTGCTCTCTTTTTCCAAATAATCCATGTCTTCACTCTCAGCAGGAACAGGCGCATGCATAGCTTTAGCGATTAAGGGCAGGACAAGCTCAAAAGTGATTTTTTCATCCAGCCCCCAAGCAACAACGGTTCCTGTACTCAAGACCAAAACATCAGATTTCATCTTTCTTGTAGTATTAGGTACTTCAAAGTGAACCGCTTCGTTTGGGATAAGTAGAGAAGCGTCTTTGAATCCGGAATCGTGCAGTAGCTTTACAGTATGCGCCAAATCATACGATTCGCACGTTGTGACTACCGTACAAGGAAGCACCGGGCATCCCAGGTGGGTTTGAGCGTCCATCTTAATTGGCTCGAAAAATTTCAGTGCTGCAGTTCGCCGGAGTGCTTGCGGGGACGTAGCCTTACTAGTCCGTGGTACACGAGACGTGCTTATGGTTTTGTCCACCACATTTTTAGCAGTACTATAGAAACGACAATTATTGAAGGGTCTAAAGCGAGCGAGCCGGATCATGTGCATCTGATATTGTAGTGTACTACTCAATGCCTTATTGTTTTGGCAGTAGGATGGAAATTTTTGTTGTGTAAGGCAATCACCTCATTTTTCGATTTGGGTGGATAAGCAACAATGCTCAACTCAAGTCACTCTGTAGTGCTTTTTAGTGGTTAATCTTTGGGTACACATTGAGATGATTTCTCCATTCATCTTGCCTGAAGTATTAGAAAGAGGCATTAGACCTCAGGTTGATTTCCTTTATAAGATCATAGGTGGTTCCAATGGACATAATAGTGTAATAAGCTGTATTGAGCCATATAGGAAAATATCTATTTATAGTCCAATTGTCTCGACAAAAGACCTGATCGGGTAAGCACGCCATAGACGCATCTTATAGCGTGCATATCCATCTCACACACAGAGGAACATACTTATGCTTTCTGAAGAATTCTTATGTTTTTCCTTACATTATTTACAAAAATAATGAAACAACACTTTCAAATGATATACTGCTTTTATTCGCAATAGACTATTTATATGCGTGGTACGACTTGCTTGGTTTAACCCGAGAATGGCATGCATTCACATTTCCTTCTAATACTCGCTTTCAAATTTATCTTCATAAGATACTCTATTTACAAAGGCAACATTAGGTATTTATCTATCTTTAAAAGTTGTTGGGTAAGTCAGATTAAGTGTCACATAATCTAAATATCTAAGAGGAGCAACCTGTCATCTAAAGGATTTTCTCAAATTCAGAATGGCACGGTGGTGGAACAACGTTTCTGCACAACTCAAAATAAAATTAAGCATCACATAACGGCTCTCTCATTTCAGTAGCAAAGTTATCGCTTTGGGGTCGATTATGCACCTTCATGCACCTCACCATACAGCCATGACACAACCAGCAGAGCTCATAAAACAACTGCAACAGATCATGGAAAACCTCCAGAACTCTAGCTTACATGGTAAGTGGGCAGAGTACAACTCAACTAACAAAAAGAGAGCGACTTGGAATCTGTAGCCACGCCATCACCACCGTCAAGCCCGGTCTTGAAAGCTGACTACTTTGAAGCATACGCAGATGACTACATCAACTTTACCTATGAAAACCCTACAACGTACCACGTGGTGAGCTATGCATCCACTTTACTCGAAAAGGCTGGGTTCAAGTATCTGTCCGAAAAACAAGATTGGAGCCAATTGACTGCAGGGAACTACTACACCACACGGTCCGGTACTTCTTTGGCTGCGTTTTCCGTAGGAGAGAAATGGGACCCTTCCAAAGGGGTCGGTGCTATTGGTGGTCACATTGATGCTCTCACCGTCAAACTGAAGCCCAACTCTACAAAGCCACAATCCGAGGGCTACGATCTTTTGGCTGTTGCACCGTACGCCGGAGCACTCTCTGACGTATGGTGGGACAGAGACCTCGGTATTGGCGGAAGAATACTGGTTACCGAAAAGGGTAAAATTGTCAGTAGACTGGTTAACTCGTCTCCGCATCCTATTGCCAAAATCCCCACGCTGGCTCCACACTTTGGAGAACCTGCCAATGGGCCTTTCAACAAGGAGACACAAGCAGTTCCAGTACTGGGATTCGATATAAAGGAAGAGCCTACCGAAGAGGAAAAAGGTGCTCCTCTCTTCCATAGACACCCGCTGTGTCTCTTGCGTTACGTGGCCGGTCTGGCCGGGGTCGGAGTGGCCGATATTGTAGAGATGGACCTCGACTTGTTTGACGTGCAAAAAGGTATTCGCGCAGGCATCAAACGTGACTTTATTTCTGCTCCTCGAATCGACGACCGCATCTGTTCTTTTGCCGCTTTACATGCGCTCTTGGAGTTTGTAGACCAGCTAGACTCTTCAGATCACTTTGCCCTGGTGGCACTTTACGACAACGAGGAGATTGGGTCCCTGACCCGCCAGGGAGCAAAAGGAGGAATCATGGAGAGCGTGGTGCAAAGAGTGACATCATCCATGTTTGATTTGACAAAGACAAACACCGTGTTTGCCAATTCCATCATTCTATCGTCGGACGTTACGCATCTCTTGAATCCCAACTTTTCCTCCGTCTATCTCGACAACCACAAGCCGGTTCCCAACAAGGGGATTGCCATAGCGCTGGACCCGAATGGGCATATGGCCACGGACGCAGTCGGGCTCGCGTTCGTTGAAAGCCTCGGCAATAAAAATGGCGATGAGCTGCAGTACTTCCAAATTAGGAATGACTCGAGATCAGGCGGAACTATTGGGCCTTCGCTTTCTACGCAAACTGGTGCAAGGACAATAGACCTCGGCATAGCTCAGCTTTCTATGCATAGTATTAGAGCAACTGTAGGCTTTAAAGACGTTGGTTTGGGGGTTAAATTTTTTAAAGGGTTTTTCCAATCCTGGAGAGAGATTTACGATGAGTACGGTGATCTGTAAAAATTTTCAATATTATGCACTCACATCATTCGATATGCACGTCAAGTTTTAAGCTGCGCCAAGAAAGGTAGTGTAGAGGCGACGCCGTTTCGCGCGGATTAAGTCCACCCGCAAAATAAGCTGCACCCTAGATTTCCAGACGATCAATTATAAAGTGAATCTGTTTGACTGCTTCAATTTTGACAAAAATTTCGGTTCTCGGCTAAAATCGAACTTTGGGTTTTCCGAATGAGGCTATGAATTAACCAAGATGAAACACTGCTACATATAGCTGCATGATCATGTTTGAGAAACCGGCCCGAAACCAGACTTTGGTTGTTTTGAAATTCAGCCTTTATAATCACAACTCCCCCTTTTCTTCTCCCTTGTCTCTCCGCAAAAAGTACGCTTAAATGTACCTTTGGTTGCTTCGACCGAAGTCACTCCCACCCTGCACGAGGCGCGTTATTTTTTCAATGCCTTTATTTTGATGCACATATGCACCTGCAAGATCTGCAGTACAGCGGTTATGCATCATGCATATGCAAGATTCTCCCTCGATTTATAAGACCACACATGCCGCAGCTCAACGAAAATCGTCACATGCCTCAGCTTCTCCAAAACAACCTCTCTGAGCAAGATGCGTCACCCTGCCCCCTCGAGTGGAAGGAAAAAAGCATCGACCTGACACGCGTCCTTCAGCACCACCTTTCTTTGCCTTCCACCTTCTATTTCACAGAGTCTCCTGCGACAGAAGAGCTAGACTACCAAGAGTTGGAACCCGAGTTATTTGTCGACCTCTCCGACGCGCTGGTGTCCCCGCTGGAGGATACTTTCCCTGATGCCTACTTCCCTCCTTCGATGTCAACTTTTGCCATCGCGAACGAATTCACATACTCGAGCCGTCCACAGTCTGCCGATACAGAGATGCGGTTATCTGAGAAAATCGTGCACACTAAGCCAGGCCCGATACCTGCTACAAGAACAAGAATCCAGTTCAATCAAGAGACAGGAACAGAAGAGCTGGTTTTTTTCTATTCGAAACGGAAACAAGTGAAAAAGTATACCCTCAAATGCCCCGCCGCCAGCTTTATGGAAAACGAGCTCCCATACGAGGAAGAGTTTCTCAATAAAAACTGCATATATCCGCGTGCCATGGGTGATGAGTCGTCTTACAAGGGCAATCGCCGGAATTATGAGATGCAGTGCAACCGAATCGGGTGGCGACTGGCTTCTCTCAATCCTGAAATACAAGGGCAGAGAGGACTTATACAGCGAGCAGTAGACTCGTGGCGCAATACGAGGGATGATGAGAAGCTACGAAGCCGGCGAGCAAAAAAACAGTTTAGAACTAAACGTGCTTGAATGTGTGTAGTAATGAAGTTATGACAATATAGGGATGAATTTACTGGTTTTATGATGGCGGAACACGCGCTCTATCAATCCGTTATTGTGCATGATGGTGCATATTGCTCATGCGTGTCGGAAAATAATTATTCCGAAAAGATGTAAGGATACATCCCGTGACCAATTATAGTTGACCTAGGATCAAAATGGTCTGATTATCCTAAGTTCACTCTCAGGTGATGTATATCTCGTTACTATACGGCCGTAATAGGTCACCGTCAATGGTATGCCTAGTCGGGGAGTAACGAGGTGAGACAGATAGAACATACTGCACCTTGTGCCGCTGTGGTGTCTTCCACTCGATGCTTTTTGATGAAAAGCGACTCGCTTATACTTTTCTTGTGACTCCTCTTTCTCAAAAGTGTTCCTGGCATCGGCAATTCTTTTGACAACGACACCCTTGTGCTGTGTCCAGACGCAGTAACTTTCACTTTCTGACTTTCGTGTTGAGCTCTTCCAGGGGAAGGGCAGACACAACAGTTTTTTTCCAAAGCCTTTAATAAGGGGTGTTTTTTCTTGTCTAATACAAGATACGGGTTTAAACCGTATTGATCAAGGCATCTATTCGAGGAGCGAATACCTGGAGCGTCCCTACTCACCAGCAGATATGCGAGACGCTGCTTTCTACATAATGTGTGACGCGTTGTGTCCATAGCATCAAGAATGAAATAAATAGACATGTTCAAGTCCAACCTGCTCTTTCTCGAACGTGAAGCTTTTCACAGTAAGCCAATAATATTCTGTCTCTGTGCTTCTAAAAACAACTCAACGTGTTTCGGCGGACAAAGATGGTCCGGTTCCTGAGTGTTACAGAGTCTACTAATGACGCCACAGCAGTGTCAAACCAGAGTTGATAGCATAAAATGTTGACTAGCCTCCTGGGTGTAAATTCGAAAGAGTGATGTAACCACAGATAGTTCCACAGATGTCATGCGATCATTTCCGCTTCGCTTCAATGATCTGCTTCAATGATCTGCTTCAATGATCTGCCCAGACAGACTGAGAAAACTACACCATGCTGACATCCACACCCAATACGTGTAATTTTCAGCACGTTCCCCCCAGTTCCAGGTGCTGTATTGAATATGTTCACCAGGAGAAAGTCTAGAAACTATTCTCTTGAGTCGTATACGGGAGTTTCGCCCAATTCTGGTCACTCGCAAGGGGTGAATTCGAATGCATTGGCCGCTGCTGCTGCTATAGGGCAATCTGTGAGTGGGTCAAGGTCCAACAGCTTGAGCTCGTACTCTCCTCATTACGCACAATCATACCAGGGGAACAGTCTGCCTTATATAAGCGAAGAAGACGGTCGTTTATCACGGTCTAATTCCAGAACAACGGTTCGTGCTCATAGAGCGAGTTACAACCCTACACTGCGTAATAAGGTTTCCTTTTCCGAAACAAATTCGGATCACACTCCTGACGCGCAACCCAAAATGGTAAAGAAGTATGTTCCTTCTCCTCACGGTCTTGTTGCTATTGAGGTTCCCGAAAGTTCCATCTCGAGAAGCGGATCAATGACGAGAAGCGGGTCGATGAGAAACGGGTCGATGACTAACCGTATTCCGCGGTCCGCCTCAATGAATGCACTTTCAGCCGGGAACAGGCAAAAGATAAGAAACAGCTCTTTGAGAGGTTCTAAGGATTTTGAGCGTAGAATGCCTCGACTGGTTGAGGAGCAGGTGGAGACTAAGAGTGAGAATGAAAATGGAAAGAGACTGAAGGAGGTTGCTCCATCGAGTAACGTTGAAGAGGAAAGAAAGGAGACTGATAAGGTGGAGCCGAGAGGTTTGGAGAAAGAAACAGAACCGGTGAGGGATCTTCCCGTTGCCAATGAGGTATCCATTGAGGAAGTTGAGCTTCCTGCACAAGACGAGCCAAGCTCTTTGTACGAAAAGGGACACGCCGAGCCACTCGATGAGGAGAAGGAGATCCCTCAAGCAAAAGAAATCAATTCAGAAGATGAGTCCACTTCAGTTGAAGGTGAACCAGTCGAATCACAGACCAACCTTGAAAGAGTAATTTCATCGGCAAGCTCCAATTACGCAGACCCTGAACTCGGCATTGTGAACCACTACAAAGATGCATCGTCCAGGGACTTTCTCACTGAGCCTTCTGACTCAAGCGTGATGGAAAAGCCATCGACCGCCACCTCAATCAATAGCAGCGTAGACTCTTCTAGAAAGAACATGGCTCAGCAAATGAGGTCCACCATTCCATCTTTGAACGTTCCTGATGCGCAGAAACCCATCTCCAAAAGGAAATCCGCTTTGAAAGTATCCCCATCAGCTTCCCAAACCGCTTACAATACCCTTTCCACTGCAGAAAACACAAGGCTGAATGCGCAAAGATCCACACTCTCTCTGCAGAAGACGTATTCGCCAAAGAAGGAACTCACCTCGTCACAGCAGTCTCTTCCTCTGAGGAACTCTCAGTACATTTCGTCCCCAGTCAAGCCTCCAGTGAAACCTGTTTCTCAACCTGTGAAGACCCCAACGAGAAGCTCTACAAAGACATATCCGAAAAACTACCCAAAGTCTAATGCTCGCGTAAAGGCTGAGGAACTTTACAAAAAGGCAAATAGCCCTGCAAACATCAATTTGGGGCCTCCTGACAACTCGGACCTCCCGATGCCACCGCGAAGATCCAGTTTCGAAAAGTCTTCAGCTAATGCGTCACCATCTGGATTTAGACGCACAACCATGCGCCCTGATGCAGGGACACCAACTCAGCCACAAGAGCCTCAAAATCGCCAGCCCCCGCCGCCCCAGCCGCAGTTTCAATCGCGCTTTGCCGACTCAGACTCAGACGAGGAAATTTCCCACAGGCCCAGGGCTGCCAGCGTGCAAAACACTCCGCAGCCCTCTGGCCTCCAGCAGCGTTTCTACAGTGATCATTTGGAGAATAAGGAGAAGAAACAAAAGAAACACAGGTTTGGTAAACTGAAAAAGCTGTTCAAAAGGGACAAGAAGGAGAAGGCTTGATTGGCCTTTATTTATCAATATGTATGCCGCCTATAATGTGCTAGAAATAAAGCGATATGCTGAGAGGGAGTGAACAACGAGTTGTGAGTGAGCTTGCATGGATCAAGTGTATTTCAGTTCCTTGTCTCGAATTAATTTAATGGTTATCTCGGTTGCGAGGAGAATGCACAGTTTGAGTTGTACAGAAGCATGTACTATGTGAGAGAGCCACCTGCTTTCCTTGCCTTAAAATGCAGTCACACCTATTTCAGGCCGCTTTGAATTTCAAGCATCGTCACATATGAAATTCTCTAACTCATCCTTTAATATGAGATAACAAACTTACTCAAGGACTTAAGAATCGCCCTTAAAACATGATTCAAAGAAAAGTCTATAGCAAAACCGACTGTTCAGCTCTCCGCTTTGCAGATTACTCAACTCAATCTGATCAGCAAGTCTTCACTACATATGAGCCACCGTTTTGTGCGTTCTTATGCCCTTATGCCCCTTGTGCCCCTTGTGCTTTGAAACCATCAACGTCGATCTTTATAGGCATAAGCCTTTTTCCAACAGCTGCTGGTGCTTCAGCATGTCAATACTTTTTTGTCTCCTTTCAGGTGTTGCTCCATTCTATGCTCATCTGATGTATTTCGTGTCCTTCATTGATTGAAATACTCCAGAGATGATTTGTACATAAGGATATCAGATGAAAACACAATCCAGTCGCTGTTGGAATAATGGTGAAGGTGACGGTTTTCAAGTTAATTGTCGTGATACGATTATTCATTTTACAACAATACTATATTTTACTAAGAAACACCGTCAAGCAGTCCGTAGGAAGGATATAAGGCAGAATGCCAACTTTCATCTGCAATGTTGATTTGGGCACTTATCAGATTGTAGACAAAGTCCACTACTGCATGCATATGCAGTAGACTACATATACCTCAGGGAAATGAGAGGGGAGTAATTAAAAGGTCTATTGTTGGCCGCTCCAGCCGGCTGATGTAGTCGGGGTTGTTGTGTACGATCAAACCTCCTTACGAGTGGTTAATTAAAAGCCAACTCGGCCTTTACAGCCTATCGTGATGGACGTGTGTTGTCCAGTGTGTGAGCAGTTTATGCTGCGGGATCCCTGTGTCCGGATCCGTAGGACCTTCTTGAAAGTTAAGGTTTGTTCAACTAGGTGGCAAGCAAAATGGAAGGCTCTGGACCGAGTCTTCATGTGCGATCAATGTAAGGTTACCGATAGATTGAGTAATACTTGCCGTGTTGCCAAAGGAGGAGTAAGAGAAATGGTTGGTATATAAGGCAGCACAGTCGCAGATTGGGCGAATGAATCAGAGTGAGAACATAGTCAATATACATCATGCCTCCGCGTCAATCACAACAAGCAGAACAGCGCTAGCCGCTCGATTCTCAACATTAATAAGAGGCGATCTCGAACAAGTTGTACAAGATTGGTGACTACAAAGTTTTTGCATTCGAGTACAAATAATATACAACTGCTTAGCTCCAGTCAAATAAAAATTGATCAATGATTTCCCGGCTAGTGGGCTGACATCTATAGGCCAAGATCTGTCTGTGGATGATTTTTGACTTATCCATGACAAGTGGAATAGCTTGAGCGGTGTTGAGTCCCTCTTTGTTCTTCGCTTCATCTGCCTTTCCGTGGTGAGACTGCAATTCCTTGTGATTCGCTTAAGAGATAATTGTACGGTTTCATGTGTTTTGTCAGCAATAGAGTGAGTATTGAACATGACAACGAATACTACGTAGCAAACAGCGTTATACTATATCCTTGGCTGTTTACTCCGAAACATAAGGAGGGAAGATGACTAAATTCCACTTCCAGAAAGAGAAATGACGACAGCAGACACCTTCTAGAACTAGCGATATGAGCATAGTCACTTGATTCCGCATAAGACCACACATTATGTTCCATAGCACATGCGGGTGCATACGCATGCAGTAGACGGCATATAGACCAAATATGAGGAGTTGAACCAAAAGACCCAAACAACGGTCGCATCATGGGCCGATGGAGCCTGGTGTTGTATCAACAACCCGACTCTCCTATGGTTGACAATCTTGCCTAGTCATCTGGCTAAATATCAGTTGTCGACCCATAGCCTCAAACCGTTCTTGCAAAAGACGTCATACCGAGGGTTGTCACCCTTAAAAAGGAGAACTGGCAGCAAACTACTGGCCGAATATAAAGATGCAACATTTCTCGGTGTTTGATATATAAAACACAGGTATTTCAATATATAAAAAATTGTAGCCATTGACAATGAAACTAACGAGAATAGCAATAGCTCTCCAGTGACACCGATCCATGTTTTATGCATTGATGTGATATTGCCGGACAATGATTTTGTGAAAAAGACTCCATCTCATAAAACACAAAGTAATATTTCAAACTTCTAGTCGAGGCTCATATTCGCACGAGATAATGATGAGCATTTTGACTATACCAGGGAATCTGGGAAAGAAGAACAAACACCTTAAGGTTGAAATGACTCTAGGATATGCATCTTTTAATGAAGGACTCCACCTCTGAGATGTATGACATGTAGTGCCACCAAGCTCTTATAACTTACTTTGATGCCCTCTCCATTCGCCCAATACAAACGATCAAAATCTCTTAAATGCATAATCTAACATAAATAATAGAATCAGGACCCTCTACAAAGTGGTCACATCAGTCTTAGCGAACTCTTGACAATATAGAGTTCTCCTGCAAGGTGATAACAGGCCCTTCTTCTAATGAATACCATCAACCAGACATGACTCTTGAAGTGAGGCTTGTTCTTTCTAAGAAGGATACCGATGATGATGAAACTCAACATTCCCTCATCTAGAATGATTCTGAAGCCATTGCCACTTATCCTTTACAAAATAGGTCTCAATTCGATTGAAAAGACTCTCAAGGATGTGTCCACAAATAGAGTTTGATCATCTCTTCCGATCATCTCTTCCGCTTCGCTTCAGAGATGATCTTCAGAGATAATCTTCAGAGATGAAATAATCATCCCACAGAGGAGCTCCCCAGCAAATCAGCCTCCACCTTTGTCAGCTCATCGTGGTCTCCAAATACATCGTCATCCTCATCGTACGACGACATTGACTGCACAGTTCTAGCACGTCTTCTCTGCTCAACAGGATCAGAGTCCATACGACGTTTAACCTCGTTCGCAACACGACGACCATCTGCCAGAAGCCCACCAAACATATCTCTGAGGTTACGCGACTTGGCCTCCTGCACCTTCTCGTCCACTCTAATAGACTTGGGCAATGTGTCTGCGAAAAAGTGCTCGTACGTTTCGTCCGCAAGAACAACCATGCGAAACGTGGGGAGGTTCAAGAACACCGGATGATTTGGGTCAAGCGCAGGGTTTGCTTGAATAGACCGTTTATGCGAATCTGACTCATCGTCCAAATCTATAAGCGGCTCTTCAGGGTCCACTTCTGGTATAGCGTACTCAAACACCCTTTGAAGAAACGAACTGGCCGCAGCGAGGTACCGTTCACTTTGTTCTCTTTCGAGCATGTCGCGATCGATGGAAAACTCCTGCGGCAGTTCCACTTTCCCATCCGGATGCTCACGCTGATGCTCAACCACTTTGTCTGCAATCAGGTTCTCAATCTTCTTGTTGGTGATGCCGTCAAGCATGATTCCCTCTCTCCAGGGCGTGGTGAGAAAGATGAGGTCCTCTGATATTTGCAGCATTGCCTCTCTGTTGAGTTTGCCCGTTTGCTGAGTATCGTAGAGGGAGAAGAATGATGAAAGCGAGGACATGAGATCGGTATCGACCAAAGCGTTTGTGCCTACAACCACCTGCTCCAGACTGAGTAGCTCTTCGTCTTGACGCCAAGTGTGAAACAGACGGCTTAAGAAGTCGTCTCTCTGTATGGCTGCGGTCCCCGTCTGGTCCGGGTTGGCCCACTCGGCGAGTTCCTCCATGAAATGCTTGAAGGCGGCAAAGTTCATGCGGGAGGAGCCCACCTGGATGGATTTGGACTCCAGCACAGAGTAAAAACGGTCGTAGATATTGGAGATCTGAGCAGGCGAAAGATTGCGAACTTTAGGCAAGTCTCTCAGTTCGGTACGTTTGACAAAGTCTTCGATTCCTTGGAAAACTTCATTTTGCAAACGGTTTCTGTGGTCTCTGATAGTTTCGTCAGAGATCACTTTAAACTCTCGGAATGCGGTAATCAGCAGATCCTGGAACTTGCTGCTTTCTCTCTTTCTCTCGTCGAGCTGAAGAGGATCGTCAAGTGTGGCAAAGTAGTCTTTGAAGACGGCAAAGCACTCGCCGTCGTCTTCGCACTTGAGCAGTTCCTCGCCGTTGATCTTGATAATGGCAAGCGCAACCTGGAACAGTGTCTTTGCGCCGTTCAAAAAGAAGATGTCAATCAGCCGAAACGCAAACACAAGAGGCATGGTGTTCAAGAACAAGGAAAGAAACCAGGGAAGCGACACTATGGAAAGCGAGATATCTTTGCTCTTTAGATGCGATCCCACTATCGGCATAGTCTTCATAACGAGCGCCTCAAACACTTTCTGGTCAAGTAATACTCCGTACATCGTCTTGGAGTAGTAACCGGGCACTATGCGATTACACAGATAGCACAGACAGTGGAAAGCCTGTTCCTCTGACATATAAATAAGCAGCCCGGCCACCACGATGTTCATGGCCTGACAGTAACCCAATTCTGGGTTTTCCCACGAGTAAGCGGTCAAGACTCTACGCAGCCTATTGATTCCCTCTTCGCACTGGTACCCAGCGTACTCGGGCAAAGACCGGTTTAGGTCTTTTTCGATTTCCTCAATGGCAAACGAGCCGCGTCCGGCATTTTCAGTCAGTAGTTTGACATACTTATCCGGGTTTATGTAACGTGAGAACATGGACCCACAGCTTAGTTCCCATATCTCGCCTCTTAGTTTATTTGGAAGTCCCACGCGCACCAACTTGTTGAACTGCTCGTCTCGAACCAATGCCAGGTTTCTTCCCCTATGGCGAAAATACGAAAACCACAGTCGCATCTTGGACTTGTCCTGAAGCTTCCATACATTTCCGGGGAACTTGAAATCGATTCCGAGTCCTCCCAAAGGCTGATTTTCTACTTTACGCGTGGACACCTTATTCTTACTCATTAAATACTCAGAGTAGGTGGATTCTAAAAAGGGTTCCAGATACTCTGTTCTAGGCATATTTTCCTTGAGCAGTTTTTTCAGATTATGAGAAAACCGCTCCGAATACGACTGAATGCCGATCAATTGCACGGTAAGCACCAAGTCTGTGCACGTGGCTACAGAGAGGGCGAATATAAAAGATCCACTGGATACTCTTGTGACTGTCTTTATGGCCGATAGATGAAACACAAATTTGCCATTCGCTTCGTATGCATCGTCAAAGATGAGGAACTGGTGAGTGAGAAAGAGCTTTCCTGAATGGGTTTGATTCTCTTGGTGCGTGGAGAATACTGACGAAAGGGTTATCTCCGCCAGAGTTTCGTCAGTGATGAATTCTGAATCGGGCAATTTGTGATGCAATCGGAAGAGCTCCTCCTTGGAGAGCTTTTTCCCGGACCCATTGTTGTCGAATATTGATAGTTGAGCCGCTTTGGCTATGAAGTTGTTGAAGAGAGACATGTGTGTCTGCCATTGTAGTGTCAGTAAGAAATATGAACTGAATCTCTGAATGGAATCTCTGAAGCGAAGCGAAAGAGATTCTTCGCTTCAGTGATTCAATTTATGAGGAGTCTTTCATTTTGTATAATGGAGAACTATTTGGTAATGCTCTTATAACACTTTGAAGTAGGGTGGGTTGTTGATTTGCGTGGAGTGTAGTTAAGATACGTAGATGGATTCTTCGCTTCAGAGATAATCTTGGAATATTTATCGCAATCTGGATTGCGTGATTTTTTGCAACTCCAAATATAGATGGATCTATGAAGAGGGTTTCGCTGAGATAGACTTGGATAGACGCAACAACTCGGAGGGCTGCAAAGCGCATGTAATAACTGCTAATTAGCATTTAGGCAAAAAAATCTACGGCATGTATCATATTCTCTGAATCCCGTTATATTGCTTAGACTAAGTATTTGCAACGAAGCATAAGCTGAGAAGTGGTAATTCATTCCGCAGCGAAAAGCATATGTAAGGATGTGTTTGTGCGCAGAAATTTGTCACGCAGATTTATTAGGAGTCTTTCATTTTATAGAATGGAGAGCTATTTGGTAATGCTCTTATAACACTTTGAAGTATGGTGAGCTGTTGATCTTCGTGGAGTGTCGTCAAGATACGTAGATGGATTTGGAATAAAAAGGCGTTGATGGAAGGGCTACCGAGGTTCGAATCAATTTCTAAAACAACAGGTAGACTTCCTGTTCACATCTTTCGAATTCTCTGCATAACCTTTGACTAATTGCTTTTCAAAAAGAAGAATACTCACAAGGGGAAAGCGTTTCTGGAACAGTACCCAAACTGTCCCCCGACATTCTTCGCATGTCACGACTGGAGAACAAGGTTTCAGATTATATCTGAAACGAAGAAAACGATGGTCCTATTTGCCGTTCCCTGGTGCATCCTAAATAAGTAAACATTGGAAGTGAGACATCTACTGTTTTCACACTCAACTTACAAAGGCCACCATCGCACGCATCTACCAATTCTCCTTTATCTAAAAAGATATACTCGTTTCAGTGGCTGGCTTGGCATAGTCCAAATGGGGTCTAATGAGGTTGATGGTGTCGTCCAGAAAGTGATCGACATAACCCTTCAATGGTCTAACAAAAGAGACCCGTCACGTGATGTCAATGATCTGTGTAATCACTAAACTAACCATCCCAAGGACCATGACTCAAATTTCAATTGGCCAAATCTACAGATTGATCAATGAATCATCTCTTCCGCTCCGCTTCAGCCCTTTCAGATGACGTTCGTCAGGTTAGATTTTCTATCAACAGACTTGTTAGATGTGTCGCGAGAAAGGCTTAACCGTGATCGTCTTTGAAGCACAAGGGGTTCTCTAGAGACATTCGTTGAAAGTCGCCCTGGTCAATCATCGCCTATAAGTCTCGGACTCTATCACCAGCAAGAGGACATTACTAACACCATTGCGCTTCCAAATGTCGACTTACGATCGATCCTAAGTTGACATACGTGCCACCGTCCAGATACCCGATATACAGTACAATATCTGTCACGCTTTATTGAACTGATTCGTCTATTTTGGCGGTTGAGAAGATTAGTGGAGTCCCTTTCTACACATCAGACCGGGCAATACGCATATCAGCTGTACCTGATTGCCATATATTCTCTTACCGCAGTCAACAACTGTGACCACGCTTCTTGTCCTATCGTGTATGGAAGTTGGCATTCTGCCTTGTTATCCTTCCCACGGACGGCTTTACGGTATACGTGCTTTTCTTAGTCAATCCACAACAGTACGAGGAGCATTATTGAGGTTAATTTATGCCTTAGATCTTCAAAATTTAGATCTCAGAACCGTTGGGGGTTTCTCAAAAGCTGCGTCGTATTGATGCGCGGCACGTTTGAGTGAGCGGTATTGTTGGGCGGAGCATTGCTAGGCGGCTCCTTGAAATGTAGGTTTGGTAGGCCATAGGTTTAGGAAAGTGATTGAAATCCAGTTCGTTGGATGCCCTTAATCAGGCAGTAATCAAACAAGCCATTTTTGAAAAAGTTTGTGGTATCATCATTTACATATGCAAATGGCAAAATTCAGAAAACTATTCATCCTGATGACTGGAACTCCAAAACGGTCGAGAGAACGGTCTGCTGGAAGGATTTCCGTATGCACTTTGTATTGATATTTTGTGTATCGATAGGTATTGCGTCTTACTGCTTGATCTGGGTTCACCTGCGTGGTTGTATTGAGGTTATACAGAGGACGCTATAGCCTACAGGGCTATAGTGGCTGTTGTCTAACAATGTGCGAATAGTGCCTATTTATACCCAAATAGCACTGCCACGTCATGATGCATAGACATGCATAGACATGTTGACACGTAGACTTGACGGGATTACATCATAGAAGGATGAAATCCTGACACTTTGGAAGTATCATCAGCTTTCTCTAACTGGACATGCATCACAACACTTAGTATCTCTTTGAGAGAATGGTTCTAGGCGTTGAAAGAGTGGAATTAAAATCTCAAACCGAGAATGAGCACCTTGCAGAGATTATCGAGATTGGTTGGATGACATTGGGAATTGCGATCCAGAGAACATAGTCCATAGACTCAGCACATAATTGGTAGTTCCATGACGGAACGCACGTAAGCAATCTGAGTGGAATAGTGCTGTGACGAGACAGTACAGTATTGACAAATTGAATAATATCATGGTAAGGCCCTAGTAGTTTGCCTGTAATGTCTGTAGCGATGTCCTCATTGGATTCAACATGCTCTGGAATCAAATATAGCAGATTTTCCAGCCAATCAAACATCTTTTGTAAAGTCGGTTGATGTCTTCATGTAGTAAGCCTAGACCAATCCCTCAAAAAAAGGAGGTTTTTTGTCTTTGACAAATTTATTGTCAACCTTCTTACTGCATACCGGTACTGCTTATTCAATGCACTAGGTTTTAACTAGCTCGTTGATTGGTAGAAGGGGTTGATTTGCACAATTCAGGCTGGCCCTTACAACTGTGAGATATATGAGATGTACATGTAGAGGTACTGTTAGAACTCATGTTCTATATAAAGCTCACGTGACATTAAGTGCATGAATATGCATATCGTTCATGCACGCTAGACTATATAAATAGTTTTATATCTCTCGTTACGTCGAGTGAGTCCGAATATATCTTAGTGCCCATAGTACCCGTTTTATCAGGTACCATCTCTTGGCATCTATTGACACGTAAATGTCAGATTGGAATATAAATAGGAGCTCGTCCTATGTGTTCTGGGCCGGCATTTTGGGATTATATAGTCTACAATAAACAGCTTTTTATCCAAATCACCGATCCAAACGATGTCCTCTGAACTCGCTAACGCCCTAAATGACCTCAACATCAGGTCCCAACTAGCAGATTCCTCTCAAAAACATGACTATAATTCTAACCTCAAATGAGGTGGAACCTGATAGCCTCCCTGAAGGACTGATCTCTCACTTGTGTTGTATCGCTCTCTCGGTGCATTGCCATCTGAGGGCCCGAATGAGTGTCCTCAAAACTATTAGATATCATACTCTCATATCAAATTGTAAAACACCAAAGACTGATCAACGGCATAGAAACTATTTGCAGAACAATGAAGACTTCGTCGAATGTTTGCTTGCAGCGTTTGGAGTTTGGTGTCTCGCAATGGGTTGGGTTCTCACTATGCCAATGTGCTTCCTAAGGACAAGATTCAGTGGGTGAAAATGTGTCCCGAATTGATCAATAATGAACTTGTGCGTAGATAAAAACGTGATTTCTGGTGAGTCTGCGATGGTGAAGATAGCCCTTCATTGTCAACGTAATAATACCTTCTTTAAGGTGCAGCCATTCCAGAACATCACTCTTTGTGGTACGGCTGAAAGAGTTGAGACTGCCCGAATATGTTCTAGCTTGATCGAGTCTTACTTTCAGTTTGAAGATCACGAAGATTATTGGTTCGAGAGGAAAC
The DNA here is from genome assembly GCA_030570875.1 of Citeromyces matritensis. Lineage (NCBI taxonomy): Eukaryota > Fungi > Ascomycota > Pichiomycetes > Pichiales > Pichiaceae > Citeromyces > Citeromyces matritensis. Next base: position 24,940 of record JAJLWQ010000130.1, read on the forward strand.
AGGTTGGGGAATATGAACAGACGTTAAAACAAACACACGGTGTAAATGCACGCTCAGGGATAGAAATGCACATTTTTTTAAAACATGAGACGATAAAGTTAAAAAGGACACAAAGAAATTAATTAAATCATCTCTTCCGCTTTTCAGAGATGAGAGATAATTCAGCTATAAAATACCAGTATCTTTTAGCGAATTCTCCATAATAGTCTCCTTCACAGCGTTAAACACAACCTTTATGTTTGAAGTATCGGTTGCCTGTGTCACGTGCGGATAAATATTCAAATTTGCCCTGTTGACCTGATTGAATCGCCACAAGATGTACTTTGCAGCTTTGTTAATATTGTCACCTCCGGTGTAGTCTGGAAAGTGTTTTTCAAGAGGTGAGTTTGGTAATTTTTCAGCGAAAACGTCAATTTTGTTCAAAAACAACACCACTGAAGTTCTGGTGAACCATCTTGAATTCACAACACTATCGAAAAGTATCAGAGACTCTTCCAGCCTATTTTGACCATCTGCTTCAAGAAGCACCTGATCGTACTCGCTTAAAGCTACACAAAACATGATGAGGGTCACGTTATCGAAGCAATGGATCCATTTCTTACGTTCGCTTCGTTGACCTCCCACGTCGTACATGTGGATGTTTAGTCCGCCCATGGAGAATCTCATGTCAAAGATACCACTTGTCTGCTTACGCGTTCTCAGTACATCCGTCGCAGACGGTAAGTACTTTTGAGCGGTGATGCGGTCCAAGTTTTCGAAAAAATAAAAAGCCGAATCCATCAAATAGAAATCGTGCCTATAGTTCATCAATAGAGATTTTGTTTCTGGTTCGTCCAACAAGAGCCGTATTTTACCTGCAAATTCGGGATCAAAAGAGTCATCTGCGTCCATGGAGACTTCGTAATTTTCCAAATACTTCAAGTCCTCCTGAGTCAGTTTCTGCAATTTTGGTTCTAACTCAAATTTTTCCAGTCCTTGCAAAACGCATTTCACGCATTCGTCGATATTTTTAAACACAAATGGCTTATAATCAAACAACTCCTTTTGCGTAAAGCCATTTTGATGTATTATTTTCATTTGTTTCAAAATGGTAGACTTGCCAGACTCACCGGACCCAAGTAAAAGAACTTTAATCTCCGATTGAGGGCTACGGGCGATTTCCCCCACACCATTGCCTGTTCCGGAGCCATTGGAAGCGGTATTGGCTAATTCTGAAGTTTGTGGTTTGGATGTATTGCCGTTGGCCACAGGCTGCTGCTTGACAACGGCTCTTCCTGCCGAGCTGCTGGACTCTTCTCGCGAGGGCTGCACTTCCTCTTTCTTTCTTCGCACATTGGAAGACCTGCTCTCCGGCTCTGATTTGGAAATACAAGATCCCATCCTAATTTAGCATCAGTCGGAAAAAAAAATGACTGGTGGTGCACGGATGCCGCGGTGCAGCAACTATGCAGGTTCCTGCAGGCCTTGTTGGGATTTGATCATCTCTGAACGCGATCATCTCTGAAGCGAAGCGGAAGAGATGATGTGAGATTGATCTCAGGCTCCCTCAGGGATTCTCCTAACTAACGCATTGTCTCTGATCTTACATTGGGGTACTTGTTTGTATATGTTGAGAAAAGCACATCTTTGACTGTATTTTGTTCTATTTATACATTGTGTCTGATTCTCCTATAGTTCACCGAATGACCTCGGGCATATTTATTTGGACATAGCCACATGCCTTATCATCTGATATATATCTACTCCTTTATTGTTCAATTGTCTTGGTCATTGTTACCCAATGTTGCATTCTTAGACATTGGAAAATCAAATGTCTGGATGTAACATTGTACTCACGTGTCGGTAAGCGAGCGAAAACGGTGAGTCCTTGTCGACCTCAGCTGACGTCGATACGTAATACCACGTGGACAGTTGCCTTCTAGGTATATAAGGCTACTGCCACCTTTTGAAATTTGCCTCGTTATATAAATATCTATAGGTTATAATATGGCAGAGAGTAAAGAGGTTCTGAATGCGACGAATGTATGGAAGTCGTGTACGGAGTAAACGAAAAAATCAAGAGAG
>JAJLWQ010000131.1:0-26987 GCA_030570875.1 Citeromyces matritensis
GGTGCAACCGTTTTTTAGGTCTTTTGGTTCAACTCCGCATAAGTCTTTATGTGGTCTACTGCATCAGTATGCATTCGCATGTGCAGTGGAATTGTTTGGTCTTATGCCGAAGTAAGTGATTATGCTCAGATCCCTACTTCTAGAGTTGACTGTTGTCGTCAATTTCATTCCTGGAAGTGGTCATTATAGCCAAGTAATCCTTCCTTATGTTTCGGGGTAACTAGCTGGAGTTATTGTATAATACTGTTTTTTACGCAGTATGTGTTGTTATGTACTTACTCTATTGCTGACAAACGTAGCACACAAAAGCATCAAACAAGGGCTCGTTTTCAACCGAAGTCTTTTCAATTGATGAATGCACAGCTGTCACTGACATCTTTAACCGAAACGCGTAGGAAGTGATTGCAAATCTTTGCTAGGCACTTTATATTTATCATCCACTCCTCATAAAGCCAGACAGTTGCCCGAAGAAGTGCCTCCAGCGTGTCTTTTATTATGTTCAAACAGAAGTGGGTAAATGACATGTATCTAGTGAATTCTGGTGGTGATTGCGATCTGAAGCTCCAAAGTCGTTCTATTTGCGATCAAGGTTTACCTGAGGAGTATACAGTAATAGTAATCTTTCTTCTGATATTTTAATGGTGCATATATGTAAGATCATCATCTCTTCCGCTTCGCTTCAGAGAGAGCTTTCACCTCTCGAGTTAAGAAGATAGATTAGCTGACCCTTATTGAGTAACTGCCCCTTCTTGGTGGCTAGGGAAAGGGGGGTGGTCAGTACACAACACAGGCGCAATGAAATCTCAAAACTCAGTTGCTCTGCCTACTCGTATACCTCTATTGCCAGAAGAGATTTCCATTCTGCTGGTAAGGAAAAAAGTGGTAAGGACTCACGTGATTATGAAGGTTTCATAGTTCAAAGGAGAAGAATACTGAAAGCACTTTAATTTTTGAAACTACATAATTTCGATCGCATGATGTAATGGTTTTGCTTTTAAATCGAAGGCATTGGTCTGTGGATTGTAGAGGAATGAAATCATTGAAGCGGAGCGGAATTGTTCGCACGACGTAATGGATCCTTTTTGCCCATGACAGAAGAGGCAACCTTCTTCTATGGACGTACAAATTTCAAACTCCAGAACTACTTCTCTCACTATACAAGACGCTACGCACCTCATACCTTAATCATGGTGACCGAATTAGGAAAGGCTTTGCGGGAAGCTGTTCCATGATTCTAAGCGTTTATTTTGCTCTCCAGTGATTCAAGTACATCATTTATCAATCATCTGCGTGACAACAACATCTGCGTGACAAAAACATCCTTATACAAGTCTCTCTATATTATCGAATACGCTTTTGTACTGTAATTCTGAGATATCAATAACTCCCTCTATGGAACTACCTTGAAAAAATCATCATTTGCCATAAAAATACACAACAGCAAAGCATCACTCAACCTGATTAGGATGAGATCCAGTTTTAGCCCTATTATATCTCATTGGAATATACACCCACCCCACAAACGCTCCCATCAGCAGTCCGTACCTAAGCAGAGTGTTCACTTCACGCCTAGCCTCGCCGACGTATGGATTGAATTTTGCGCTCCGTCTGAGCATCTCAGAACCTTTCCTAAAATTTGAAGCAAGAGTCATTTTACAATTGCCATTTTCTCTTCACTTATATACCCAGTTTAAACTTTAAGGTTTGGTCTTGCGTCATCTGGACCCTTTGCATATTCTTGCGTGCAAAACGAAGAAAAGGTAACAGTTACATGAGCTTACAGTCTCTTTACGACCAATGGCTTTCATTGGATGCTGTAAGTGGAGCTTTTTCTGCTAAACTAACATTGAGAATGCCGCCACTAGAAGCGAGATTATTCAATTGAAAAAAGAAAATAACGTATCTGAACTCGAGAAAAGGCTAAGACACCGGATCGTTTTCGGCACGGCCGGACTAAGAGCTCGTATGGAAGCTGGTTTCAGTCGCATGAACGATGTGACTGTTCTTCAGGCGTCGCAGGGACTGGCTGCTTATATAAAATCCTCAACCTCTAATGGGTCTGTAATCATTGGGCACGACCACAGACACAACTCTGAACGGTTCGCACAACTAACTGCTGTAGCATTCATTTCACAAAAAATCAAAGTATACTATCTCGGTCATCTGGACTCAACCGCATACGTCCATACGCCCCTCGTCCCCTTTGCCATAGACCTGTACGGCTGTTCCGGGGGAGTCATGATTACAGCTTCGCACAATCCCGCAGCCGACAACGGATACAAGGTGTACTGGAGCAACGGATGCCAAATCATTCCTCCTCACGATTCTGCTATTCAAAATGCCATCTTGGACAATTTGGACATTTCCTCTGACTGTTGGGAAACCAAACCTATTCTGAAGAGTGCCAGGGCCAGTGGTTTACTGATCGAGTGTCGTGAACTTGTGCTGAAAAAGTATGTAGATACGGTGATTGACAAGCTAGTGAGTAGTCCCATGCCTGACGAGTCGGTGGTATATACACCTATTCACGGTGTGGGTAAGGAGCCCGTTTTAAAAGTGTTAGAAGGTTGCAATTACACCAAAACACTTGTAGTGGAGCAACAGGCTGTGCCAGATGCTGACTTTTCAACGGTTGCCTTTCCGAATCCAGAAGAAAAGGGCGCACTGGATATGGCTATGGCTAAAGCGGACTCTGTAGGCGCACGCCTGGTTATTGCCAATGACCCGGACGCCGATCGTTTTTCATGTGCTACAAAGGAAGATGGTGCGTGGGTTCAACTGAGTGGGAACGAGATCGGCCTACTCTTTGCAGAGTATGTAATATCTAAAACGGAGAACCTCTCTCAAACGTGTCTGGTCAACTCAACGGTTTCATCGCAAATGATCAAGCAGATGGCAAAAATGAAAGGCTTCCGTTTCGAGGAAACCCTCACTGGGTTCAAGTGGATAGGCAACAAGGCTATAGAGCTTGAAGGAAAAGGGTTGCATGTACCCTTTGCCTACGAAGAAGCGCTTGGGTATATGTTTCCTGTTGTTCACGATAAGGACGGTGTTGCTGCTCTTGTAGTGTTTCTTCAGTTGTACGCAGACTTGAGGAGCAAAGGTCTGACGCTTTTGGAAAAGTTGCATGAATGCTTTACCAAATACGGATTTTTCAAGCAGTGCAATGGGTACTATACCGTTCCACGGCTTGAGCTGACTGACGAGATCTTTAAGACCCGTATTAGAAAAAAGTGGGAACGTTTGGGTCCATATGTGGTTGATTCCTGGAGGGATCTGACCATCGGGTTTGATTCGTCCACCCCAGACCATAAGCCCGTTCTTCCAGTAGACCCAAACTCCCAGATGATAACCGCAGAAGTTCACAGTGATACAGGCAGCGCTAGGTTTACGGTGAGGGGATCCGGGACAGAGCCGAAACTCAAGGTTTACATTGAGGGACACGCCACTGAGGAGAAAGCTGCCAATGACATTGCACGTGGTGTGTGGAATACTCTGCAAGGTCTATGGTTTCCAAAAGAGACAGGTCTCAGGCCGAGTCTGTGACTTGGTTATCTCTTGGTCATCTCTGAAGCGAAGCAGAAGAGATGGCCTTAATTGATTAGAAATAAGTCACTGGCTTGTCAAGTTTATGGCATTATAAATTTTGGGTCCGACTGTATTCTTGGAAGACGCATACCGATATTCTGTAATCTTGGTTGTGGTTGAGAGAAGGGTGTGTTTTTGACAGTGAGTTGAGCTCCACAAACGATTATTCGAGAAATAGAGTGTCTCAAATCTGGTCGATACCGAGCCGCATACTAAAATGATATCTGACCCAAGAGAGACGTTCTCAAACAAGGCAATTTTGTAGGAGAATCAGTTCAAAGAAGAGCCCTTACGAGACGGAACTTTTTGTGTTTTCCGAATCGTCATTCATCGGCTAGTGGTCAATCGGTACCATTTCGTTTATCAGACGAATCCAATTCTCACACTGTGTAGAATTTTCAAGAGAGAAAAAATGACATTTTATCTGTCCTGCTACGACTTGTGTCTCTATGGAAACCAGATTTTTCTATATAGATACCCTTAGTGTAACCATACGAACTATAGCTTTTAAGATAAGCAGAATATGCCCTCCCAACAGCAATAGTTTTTGATAGTAGAAAGATGAGTAGTCAACTCCTTCGAAAACCATCAATCAAACGTAAACTGAAACAGCCTTAACATCTTCAAGTGGCAATTCTCTCATGGTGACTTTGAGAAAGGTCTTGGGTTCCCTATACACTCAAATATTTTCTCTATGCAACAGTGAGTCTTCTTTAGGAATCATCCTACAATGAAACAACCACTTCTTCATTTGTGACCATTTCGTCAATGAAATCGCACACTTAAGAGAGTTTCGCAAGCGAGTTGAAACCAGTCAAACAAAGTATTCAGAAGGCTCCTCTCAAGGTCAAGTTTGACTCAGATGGATTCTTCACTACAAACCTCCCACAACAGATGGTGGAGGATAAAGTTTTGTTTGACAAATTGAACGCTTCCACCTTGAATGCAATGCAGGGCGACATGGACTAGCCTGACTCTGGTGACGACGATTAAACCTGAAGTTACATCCCTAGAGAAACCCTCTATCCGAGAACCCGAACAAGGAACTCTTGCTGAGGACCACGTTTGACATATGAAAATCTTTCCTCTTCAGTGAAAGAGATTCTGCTTTCGTAAGAGGTTCTATTTACACCTCCTGAGTACATTGCTGCCACTCTTCTAATAACCTTTGGAGGGGAGCGAATTAATTGCAACTATTCCACGCTTGACTGAGTAGGTCTTGTCACGTTGTATCAAATTTCGAGCCATGTCGTAATGACTTATGGTCTATTCAGCCTAGTGGGGAGAATTAAAATATCACGCATTGATCTTTATTGTAAGTGGACCTTTTGACTTGGGTCATTTAGTGCTCAGATAAAGGTTAGCCAAGTGGGATAGGGTACTCGATGCAACACACCTATTAGGTGTGCATCTTTTGTTTACTTTTCGTTTCTTACTCAATACTTTACTAGAGTACTCACTCGATACTCACAAATGTAAAGATTTTCTTGAATGATGCATCGGTACTGGAAAGTCTGCAGGGAGAGTGTCATGTGGCTCCGGATATGGATAGCTGAGACGAAACGAGTATACATGTGCAAATTGAAAAGAGAGTCTATCATGGAGGCTGAAAGAATTGTAAGCCATGCTATTTAACCTTAGACAATAAGTGTATTATTCCACTCTAATACCAGTATATATTGGAAAAATGTAGTGAGCATTCCAACCAGGATTGTTGATTTGCACGAGACGCAAGTAGTGCTGGTATGAGCATCACCATCACTATCAGCTCAAACTCATCATATAATCACACATAGTGAGAGGTTTTACGATTAAGTGTGTCTTATCCTGTATATATTTCACCAAAACTACCCTTCATCTCCTTTTCGAGAAATGAAGACAACCCTAACAACTGAATTGCTCTCAACTATCTCAAGTTCCTGCAAGTTTGTCATTTGTTTCAAATCCTAACAAAGCTCATCATCACTGCCTTCAAACAGAGACTAACTGTTGAGTTGCCTCTCTTCAGTTATCACGAAGTCAACTATGCACCATCATGCACGACAGCACTGGTAAATGAGCCTTAAGAGATTCAGATCCGACATTTCTCAAAAAGCCATTTGTTTATTATAGGCAATTAAGCTTCCTAAAAGGGGACAGACAGTTTTATGCAAGAGTTTGAGTCCTCTTTATTAGCCGATATTATACTTTGTTGCTTTCGGATAAATCGTCTACTTCGTTACAAGCATAGATCGCAGAACGGGATCTAATTGATCTAAATATCATCTCTTCCGCTTCGCTTCAGAGATAATCAAAGGTCCCTAAAATGTAAGGATGGCGTTGTTCTTTCCCCAAATTACACCACATGGCCGAGTTCTCTCACAAGAAAACGGACCTGCCGTTGTAAGTATCTCACCCAAACAACTCTAACAAGTAGAGGAGGATCATTTCGGCCGAAAGCAACCAATAAAAAGCCTGTCATTATTCGATTAGTGATAGGAGCACTGGTGCTTTTTCTCACTATAAGGTTCCTTCTTCCTTCAAAAGTGGAGGAACCTCCGGAACCAATTTCCGAAGACGCAATACTCGATCAAGAGGTGGACCAATACTATCACAACACGGTTGACATATACGACTTGAACGAATTTCAAGGAACCCCCGAGGGGGACGATAAAGATGAGATAGTGCTGCTGTGTGTTCCCTTGAGGAACGCGGAAAAAGTGTTGCCCCTTATGTGGCGTAACCTCATGGGCATGACGTATAAGCATTCGCTAATTGATCTTGCATTTCTAGTGAGCGACTGCTCTTCTGACGATAAGACTTTGGAGTCGCTTTTCGAGTACAGCATGTTTCTGCAGAACGGCACTTTGGCTGCGAAACTGGATGACGATATTAAAAATAAGGGCGAACGTAACATTTTTGGCACCTCAGATTTGTACCTTCAGTACATGGATCAAGGCTACCTCGACAGGGTTGAAAAGGGATTTGCTCCGCCGTATCACTCAGAGTACACCAAACCTTTTAGAAGTGTTCAGATCTTTAAAAAGGATTTCGGTCAGGTGATTGGACAGGGGTTCTCTGACCGTCACGACGTGAAGATTCAAGGGATCAGAAGAAAACTTATGGGACGTGCTCGTAATTGGCTTCTTTCAAACGCTTTAAAACCGTATCATTCGTGGGTTTACTGGAGAGATGTCGACATTGAAATGTCCTCTCCTACGATCATGCAGGACTTGATGAAGTTTGACTACGACGTTATAGTACCCAACGTGTGGAGACCGCTTCCTACGTTTCTGGGAAGTGAGCAGCCGTACGACTTGAACTCATGGCAAGAGAGCGATATGGCCCTGGAGCTGGCTTCATCGCTTCCTGAAGACGACGTTATAGTGGAGGGCTACGCAGAGTACCCCACTTACAGAGTTCACTTGGCGTATATACGAAACGAGGACACTGGGGATCGAAATGAGATCTTGGACCTCGACGGAGTTGGAGGAGTGAGTATTCTGTCAAAGGCCAAGGTGTTCAGACAGGGAGCTGAGTTTCCTGCTTTTACGTTTCGAAATCATGCGGAGACCGAGGCTTTTGGCAAATTGGCTAAAGCAATGGGGTTCAGAGTGGGTGGACTGCCTCATTACACGGTATGGCACATCTACGAGCCCAGCGAGGACGATTTACAAGAGATTTCAAAGATGGAGCGTAAAAAGAGAAGAGAGGAGAGGGCCAGAACGTGAGGTGTTTCAAAAAGTATATATCAAAATGCGCATAAGGATGAACCCTGCCTATAGAGAATTGTTCTTCTGCATGAAGAGCGTTTTTATTTCTTTTTTTTTTTTGTAGACCGCCAAGTGCCAAGCCTCGGCCCATTTTTTCACCGAAAGAAAAAAAGACCAACAGCCAGTACAAGCTTTTTACAATTGTAGTGTTTCTTTTTTGAAGTGATTTGGTCCTAGTGTTTAGCCGTCAGTTGAAGGTACACTGACAATAAGTTTCATTTTCATCGGTAGTAATTCTCATGCTAACAGCTGAATGACAACAGACAATCTGATGGCAGAGAAACATGACGGTTTGTCTTAGTCGATGCTAACGATTAGCCGCTGCTCAAGTAATGTAGATAAAATCCACAATGTAAACCCCCACTGAACAACCTGGCACGGACGATTAAGCGAGCGAATATGCAATTTAGATTCAAGATGACAGCCTCACCGCCCAAAGCCGGAGTTATCCCTCGATAAGATTCATCGGGTTCTCCGCGGATGAGATTATCGTCTTGGCCCGCATTGCCCAGGAAAGAGAATCTAGATGGTGCAGGGCTCAAAAGGTGGATCGTCTGCAGAGACTTTTGAGAAAATGGCCCCTCAAGACCAGAAAGCGAGATTTATCATAAAAAGGTATTAATCGCTCGAAGAGAAACCATCCTGAGGTCAAATTGAAGAGACCTTCATCTTTTTTACGCAGGGTTATGCAAGTGTATGCACAATTATGCACCTTTTTTTTCTCCCTTGGCATGTCTTGGAAGTTGACCTTTCATCTTAGTAATTAAACAGCTTATAAGCAGTCGATCTGACTAACCACTTCATCACATTGATGAGCAACAGCAACGACATCGAGAAAAGAACATCTTCAGAGCTGTCAAAGGGTGACTCCAAGAGGGAATACGTTGTGGAAGACGATGCAACCTATGAGAGAGGCGACTCCACTCCTGCCGGTCTATCATGGGTTGATCGTATCTCATCCTCTCTGAAGGCAGAAACAAGAGGTATCGAAAGAGTGCCTGAGGAAGAGAAGGTGGAAACGTCCATTTACGAAGCAGCTTCCATGTGGCTTTCGGCCAACCTGGTCATTGCCACCTTTGGTCTTGGAGCTCTGGCCATCACTGTGTTTGGACTAGATTTTTGGACTGCCGTTCTAACGATTTTGTTCTTCACAGCTTTAGGTACTTTTGCTGTTGGTTTTTTCTCAATCTTTGGAGCAAAATTCGGTTTGAGACAACTTATCGTGTCCCGTTTTCTTGTGGGAGACTATGCCATGAGGTTTTTCGCTTTAATCAATTGTATTGCCTGTGTTGGATGGGGGGCCGTCAACATCATGGCATCAGCACAGTGTTTGACTATCGTCAATAACGGAACCCTCCCTCCTTGGGGTGGCTGCTTGATTCTGGTAGTGCTGACTATTATCGTATCCTTCTTCGGTTACAAAGTCATTCATGTTTATGCAAAGTGGAGTTGGATTCCCAATATGATTGTGTTTATCGTCATCATTGCCAGGATGAAGATTTCTGGAAACTTCTCCTATGGAACAATGCAAAGTGGCCCTACAACCGCAGGAAACGTCTTGTCCTTTGGAGGTGCTTGTTTCGGGTACGCTACCGGATGGACCACTTTTGCTGCTGACTACACAGTGTACATGCGGAAGGACTCCAATCCTTACAAGATCTTTTTCGGAGTATTTGCTGGTTTGTACTTTCCACTGGTGTTCACCTTCATCCTAGGAGCGGCTTGTGCCACAGGTATCAGCACCGACGTGAGATGGGCCGAGCTTTACGAGAGCAACTCTGTTGGTGGTCTACTGTACGGTGTTCTTGTGGAAAACTCCCTCGGAGGGTTTGGACAATTCTGCATGGTCCTACTGGCCCTTTCAACGGTGGCTAACAACATCCCTAATATGTACTCTATCGCCTTGAGTGCACAGAGTTTCTGGTCCCCATTCGCAAAAGTCCCAAGAGTGTTCTGGACTGTTGCCGGTAACCTCATCACTCTTGCAATTTGCATTCCTGCCTACTACGAATTCGAGCAGGTGATGAACAATTTCATGAACCTGATCGGATACTACCTGGCTATCTACCAGGCCATCTCTTACTCTGAACATTTCTTTTACAGAAAGGGATTTGCTGGCTATGAACCGGAATCCTATCAGGACAAGTCCAAACTTCCTGTTGGAGTTGCCGGGTGCTTTGCCATATGCTGTGGGGCTGCTGGTGTTGCTATTGGTATTTGCCAGGTTTGGTATGTCGGAGTTGTCGCCCGCAAGATTGGAGACTTTGGTGGTGATGTCGGGTTCGAGCTTGCTGCTGCCTTTGCTTTCATTGGGTTTAACTCATTGAGGTTTTTGGAGCTAAAGTATATGGGCCGTTAATTAATTTAGCTGAGTTGTTTAGTTGATAAATTTGATTGTTTTTAGTTCAAGTCACCAGGCGAGACTCAAAGTGTTGATACTTTTAATCTATTGTTCTTGTATGAAGAGATTGTTTTCATTCGACAGAAGAGTCAACGTAATTCTTCTTTGAGGTTTTCTGCGGTACAACCCTCGTAGCTCTATCTTCGAATACAATGTCTCGTCAAGAGGGATGACATAGGCGTAGCTACAATCCAGCCTTAGAGATTGAGTCACAACTTTCTTCAAAAGGATAGCTATGTTGGATCTTGTTGCGACGAAGCGTAAGCCGAGAAGCTATAATTCGTTTACGCAAAAACATATGTAAGGATGTGTTTGTCACGCAGATTATGTGTAGAAGAGATTTGTCACGCATCCAACCACCTTGGCGTCTTGAATAGTAGAACCCAATCTCCCTTGTTACTTTATTCTTTGTGGTCATTCCATAGTCTACACAATACCATTTCATCATGAGATTTACATTTCTCGACAGCTGCATGCCACACATGCCAACGATAGATTACTCGATGATGTACGTCAGGATGTAATCTCTACTTTGCATAATGGTGACCTTTCATTCTTGCGAAACGAAAAATCACTCAAATCAGCTGTCGATACTAAACCTGGTAACTCTTTTTGCCTGTCCCTTCTTTTTTGTTGTTCTTTTTTCGCTCAAGGCATCTTATGGTTGTTCCACCTCCCTCAAGTACTGCTCCTACAGCTGACTCTTTTTCCTCTGCTGCTAGTGAACCAAGTCGTCATCTCACTCGCGAGAGAATGAGAAGACTGCGTGAGTCACGTAACTCGTCTATTTCTCCTAATCAGAGACTGCTTCTCACAATTCTCCCCAGCAAGCCGATCAAACTTCCCTTCCTCTTCTTTGTAACCTCCAAATTTCACTTCTCGCAACCCTCTGTTTCTCCTGGTCAGTTCTTCTCTCCCTATCAATTGTAGCTCTAGAAATATTCTTTTCAAAGTCTTGAGAAGACACGAAGACACTCTGCCCTCCCAACCGTGCAACGTTTATAAGAATTTCATCCCGATATGGTTGTTTTAAATATGTAGGAGATGCACCTATGAAAAAGAAGGGAACAAACCGTGACAGCAATGCTGATCCTGTCGAGTTCCTGTCGAGTTGACAGATGAGTTCAGAGGGTTGATAACGTATTTGACATTCATAGACGAACTTGTTGTTGCCCTTCATAACAGAGATGGCGAGAGGGCACGTATAGCTAAAATACACCGGCAATGTCATCAGTTTTCCACAACAAATATCATCTTAAACTGTTCAGCCTCCTAGGTTCCCGAAGAAGTTGACCTTCTACTTGTCAGAAAAACTGATTTTCAAACTCCTGAAACCTTCAAAGATTTTATAGCCTGTGAGTCAGAGGAGTACTATCATTGAAGCGTAGCGTAAGTGATAACACGACGAGATGAATTCTCTTTTTCACCGATGACATTGGTTTGTGTATTGTCGAGGAGTGAGATCATTGAAGCGTAAAAGGCTTTGTTCGCGCTATTTTGAGATAGAACTTGAAAGTTGAATAGGTGAACGCTTTAGTGTTGACTGAGTTTCTTGATTACGGTTGACTTTAATGGCTTCAACCATACTCGGAAAAGAAATTTTATTGGTTGATGCTATGCACAAACTGTTGAAACTTCTATATAAAGCTCACGTGACAACTAGTGCATGAAGGTGGATATCGTTCATGCACGCTAGACTATAAAAGTAGCTTTTATATCCTGAGTGAGTCCGTATATATCTTAGTGCCCATAGTACCGATCTTTCACACACCCTTCGTCGCGGTCCAGACATCACCGTGTCAGTCATATTACCCTGACTGGATGACTTTTTTTTATGAAGAGGGTTCACATCTAATGAGACAGAAAAGACAAAGGAATTCTTCTGCCAGGTTTTCCGTGGTGTAACCCTCGTAGCTTCATCTTCGAAGACAATGACTCGTCAAGGGGAGATAGCTTGTTGATTTCTCGCACAGGCATAGAATCACCCAACATCTGCTTCGCAATACACACATTTTGAAAAAGCTGCCTATCGAGCCTTGGCCCACTGATGCAGACGTTAACACATGATAAGATCACCTAGTGGTTTATCTCTATCTCTAGAATATATACTTGTGGGATGGCCCACCTAGTAGAAATAATCATTTCTGATGCACCACGCAAAGTAGTACAATAGAATGCAAAAGGGGTGCCCCATATAAAAGCTTGCCCAAAACATGCAATTACCCAAAATGCTCACGTCAGAGGAATCCTTCTTCTCTTGCAAAGTTTCTGAAGCCAGTATCAGAGGAAGCTGTACACACATGAAGATAAAGCTAATCCCCATAAGATTGTGAGTAGGGACACCCACAACCAATTCTTCCACTAGTGCACTTATGAGAAAGATGAAAATCATTACAGAAGTGTATGACCAGCCCTTTTCACGCAACGGCCCAATGAAGTGCCTTTTGAAAAAAATGGTGGTGGGCATATTCCAAAGCCGCCAGTACTCCTTGATAGAAGTGGAATTCCACCATTGCCCGTAAAACTGCCGATCACCAAACTTTGTGATGTCCGCCAATAGGTTGAGAAGATCGTGGAAAAAAAGATAGTCTGCCAATATCCAGATAAGCAAAGAAGTGCTGCCCAGCTGTACCAGAAGCTCTATCCAAGGCATAAGAGACGCGGATGATTCGCTCTCCATGTGCTGAAGCAAAGAATGAAAGCTCGGGATAGCCTTTGTTTGATGCAAGTGGGTAATATATCCATAAAGCGTGCCCATCTCTACCAGCTTAAACAGCACTCTTTTCCTGTCTATGGGCCGGTGAGAGAGACGAGGGTATACAGGCTGATACACCAAAGTTGGAGCTAAGACAAAGTAGTAAATACTGCCTAGCGTGATGTTACGGGGATATGGTACTTCCTGGTAGTATTTGGGCTGGAAAGTGTCCTGTGAGTCAGGGCTATCCAGCTCTTTACAGTAGAGGCTTCTCAGCTGTTTGTTCGTCAGCATGTAGGACACTATTTTGAAGATGACTATAATGGAGCCAACTTCGCATGTAGTTCCAATTACAGGGCTGGAAATGTGGAAGTAAACCATATAGTTTGCAAGTGCGAAAAACCACAAAAGATTCACACAATGGAAGAAAAACGTTTGTCTCCAAATGGATTCTGGCTGTTCCTTTGTTTTCCTTCTTTTTGTATAAAACATAGCCATTTTTTCAATCACTAGAGCGACATTTACCGCAACAGCCAGGGAAACGGTGAAATAGAAAACAAATCTCAAGTTTTTACTACGCCAAACCGAATCCGTCCAAAAATAAACCACCTCAAGATACATCAGCCTCAAATCGAACTTTTTTACAAATCGCAGAATCCCTTCCAAGTTACGCAAAGCGTACATGACTATAAATAGATTACGAAATCCGACAAAGGACAGCGGTGCATGTTTCGATGTATTTTCCTCATTGCAGTAGCTCAAATCAAAGCAACTGAGCAGTGAGGGCCTGAGTTGAGTGTGGTATGGTTTACAGTGCGTAAAGTGTTCCTCGATGTTGGATCCGCTACTTTGACGCGGCCTTGTATGGTTGACTTCAGACCGGCTGAACTGGTCCATTAAGCTGTTTCGCTTTTGCCTATTGATTGACTTTTGCCTTTGGTGTTGGCGTCTTTGATGGGCCCCTTCGTCATCGTTTGAGTGCATAAAGAGAATGATTTATGGATGGTTTTGTAACCTTTTGAATTTTAGGTGACGAATCTGATTTATTGAACTTTTCTAATGCTATTGTTTTGTGAATCTATGAGAATAAAAAGGCTTGAAAGATTGAAGAAATCCGGGAAATAAAGTCTTCTTCATAAATCTAACTTCAAAGAAATGATGACGAAAACCATGCCAAGCGATGGTTGAGAGAGCATATGTCTTTCTGTTCATCTCTAAAAGAGAGAAGAAATAGTCGGGGTGATTATTCTCACATAAAAGAAAAGTAACCATTTTTGTCGGCTCCGATATAGTCTGTAGGTAGGCCGGCGATCTCAAGCACCGTTCCTCGTGGCCAAATGGTTACGGCGTCTGGCTACGATGGACCTTCTGCAACCAGAAGATTCCAGGTTCGAATCCTGGCGGGGAAGTGCTTTATTTTTTTTCTCCCCCATTACACGACGAATAGCCCCTGAGCGGAAAGATGATTTCAAGTAAATTGGACTATCTGAATGATTTTTATATCATTGTAACTCTTGTTTAACATCTCACGTGAATCTGCGGTGATGAAATGCAAACATTCTTATTAGCATACTCAACAATGTATTTCAAATCAAAGAGCATTTTGTCTTTCCAAATATAACGAACACTGTTCAATACAGTTCTTGTTTGTTTTATTAGCAGAGACTCCCGATGACGTGGCCACAAATTGGTCTCAAGAATATCTCTGAAGGAAAAGATTAATTTGGCCAAACAGCTTCGCTTCAGAAAATATGCCTCTTCTGATGATATGGAGAGACTAAGAGTTTCTGAATGTGTACAAAGTGAATGGAAAAAAAGAGAGGATTTAATGAGCTTAACTCATCAACCTCTCTACTTCTCCATCCTCCAAAGTAAAACACCGATGTCTTGGGTGGAAAAAAATACATTGCATTTCCGCTACGCTTCAATGATCTCACTCCTCGACAATCCACAGCCAATGTCACCGGTGAAAAGGAAAATCATTACATGATTCGATTCATATGCAACTATTACTCTATACGCCTCAGGGAGTCCTTCGTCGCAAAGATGCATATATTAGATCATCCCCTCCGCTTCGCTTCAGAGAATATCAAATTGGTCTCAAGACATCTCTTTCGCTTTGCTTTAGAGATATAAACTCCCCTCTATTAATAAATACTAATATTACACATCAATTTTCCAGCTCAAGCATAAACTCCTTTTCGAATTCGTCATCGTCGTCTGTGTCGTTTTTGGGCCTTTTTACATTGTTGTTTTCACTATCATTCACCCTCTTCTTCGACTCCTCTTCAGACTCATCCTCGCTTGAGCTGAGAAACTCCTCAACTTCTTTATCGAGCTCGGTCCAGTCAAGCGACTCGGAGCCAAAGTTCAAATTTCCACTCCTTTTCTTGAAATTCTCCAACTCTGAAGGAGGAAGTAGGTCTTGCTTTTTTATGTCAAACTCGTAATCGTCCTCAGCCACTTTCTCCCAAAGAGAGATGCACTTGAAGAACCAGTCCGGGTTGACTATTCTAACCGACGGATTGAGCGACTTGGCGACCTTGACTTTGAAAGTGCCAGCGTTACGACATATAACATGTGTCACACTTGGGGTGTAGTCTGGAACGATGGTAGCTCCAAATGATCTGGCCCAAATGACAATATCGGCGGTATCGAGATTTGAGCCGAGAGGCAAAATGCCTGAAAAGAGAAAAGTGTACTCTTGAAAGACAAGTTTTTTCATCGACTTCATAATATCTTTAACGTCGGGGTTCTTTTTCCCCTCGTACTCAAAGTAAAACTCGTTGTGGATCCTTACAAGAGCCTGACCGAGGCTCTCGAGCTCATTGTCGTCATCGCATAACAAGTTGGCCTCGTCTTCTTTTGGTGCGTTCTCTACGGGATGCTCTATTTTCTGCTCCAAGTCGTGCTGAAGCTTGGCGAGAGGCCGGTCGTGCTGCTGCTGCTCAAGGGAAGCCGACCGTTGGGACGTTTGTTCGGCCAAAAGGTTGGTGTTATCCTCTCCGCCTCCCATCTCCAGAATTCGGTCAACAGGCGAAGAAGAGTCCTCTTTTTCAGTTTCCTCTTTTTCAGTCTCCTCCCTTTCAGTCTCCTCCTTCTCCTCCTCCTCCAGAACCTCATCCACAGATTTTCTCCTCTTTGAAGGTCCCAAAAGGGCAGCCTGTCGAGGAAGAAAGCTGGAATTGATATCGCCTATTCCTACAAAAAAATCGTACGGAACTACCTTGATGAGGTTATCACTCCAATTCCACACGTCTCCACGATCGTCAATCACTACAACCATTGAGGTGTCCACTGGAAAGAGTCTTTTGAGTGACTTTTGTGTGAGAGATCCGCTTTCGTCTCGAGAAAGTATGCGGTCACCAAAGTACTTGCCGTCAGGGTCTATGATTTTGGCAACGTTGCGAGCATAAGCACGCGTGGCCATAGTGTAGATGTGCAACTCGTACTTTTGCGAGACGGATTCCAGAAACTTCTGAATACCCGGTCGAAGCTTTACATAGTACCAACAAAGACGAGGAGGCCGTTTCATAAAGCTTGGAGGCCATACAACCTCCTCTTCAAGCGAGAATGACTGAACGTCTTTCACAGCAGGGTAGTTGGGGTTGGACGGGTCCTTCATCCATTCGCCCACCGTTGGGTCTACAGTCGCATGGATCACTGTCTGGTCGAGATCTACAACGAGAATCAGTCTCTCTTCTTTTAAAAGCCGTTTAGCAGAGTTTTGCTCGATTCTTTCAGCCTCGCTAAGCGATATCTTGAGATCGGTTCTTCCGTGCGACATGGCGATAGGAGCTCTTTTGGAAACGTCGTAGCCTGAGTAGTCCACCTCGTCAAGAGCCTTACCGCACACAGCACATAGCCCTCCAAATTGCACATCGTGCGTACACGCTTCCTGCACTTCTGCAATGAGATGTGTTTCGGATGCAATCCGGTCTCCGTTCCTAACATACAATCCAACAAGTTCGCCCTCTACGGGACACTCAAACGAGGCCATCAGTTCCACTTTTTCCTTTGTTGTTTTCACTTGTTCCTCGTGCTTGGACTCCTCGTCAGGAACATCCTCCCACGACCAATACTTGTATATGAGAAGCGTGCTGCGTTTTTTGATAGAGTCGCCCTGTTTGAACTTGACCGCCGACACGGTGACAGGGAAGGGCACCGTCGAGGGAAGGGTTATTCTCGTGTTCCCACTCATGGTGTGAGGATGAGGATCATCACAAATCATGACAAAGTCGTGATGAGTGATCAACCCGTCCACCAGGCAATGTAGTTTTCATTCACCTCAGGGAAAGTAAGACTGATTTGTTGCCGGTTTTTGATTTTACCAAACCTTCAAACGTAGGTTGATTGCACGAGCTTAACAATATGTGTACTCTGTTCTTTCAACGCAATTTCAATGCTGTGTTGCATATGAGTTTTAATGACAGTGATGAGGACATTAGTTTGCCGGATGATAACATCAAGAAGTAGGACATGACTCGATTGAGCTCGGTATCGATCTGACCACTGGTCAAAGAAATCATAAAAACAATCGATGCTTGTTCCTGAAACATGATGTTTTTCATTCGGTGTAACTCAAAAAGTGGTAAGCCTATCATCCAGAATTTTCAGAAACTTGGCCACCCTGGACCATTGTTCATCTTTTCTTATTCTGGAACCAATACGTTCATACGCATAGCAGTTCGTAAATAGAGTCTTTTAAACATTTCATGGTTTTCGATATCCATTCTGAGACTCCTTAACCCTGACAACCCTTCCAGAAGTTGAGATTATATGTTATGAAGTGGGACTCGGTGTAACTCATGCGTCTACATGTCACTTCGGGCAATGCTATAGGATGAAGATGAAAGGTACTCTTAAATTTAGTTTAAAAAATTGAGAATGGTGATTTGTTTTTCTTTCAGCTTTCCTCTCATAAGCCTTTTAACAAGTTGAACCCTTTCAACAAGTCGTACCTCTCGCCTACTCTTCATATAACTCATTTAGGGATATCTCAAGAGGATAGAGCGATGGAAGACTGGGTCATAGTCATTACTTATAAGGGTCACCAGAACCGGCTGTTCGAGTGATTGGAACCGGGTCGTTCGACGTGTGGTTCTGGTACGACTCGAACACCTTCTATAGAACACTTTGAACCTGTAAATAAAATTCAATATGGCTGACCTCTACGTCAGAGTGCGACGAAAAGTATGGACGGTGTGTGTATAGGGATGCCTACCAATGGGTTAAACCTCCCACTTCACTCACCATTTCACTCCTACTACGCGAAGTAGATATACATCCTAGGACTCGCGCTCGTGCCCGTATGACGCCTCACAACATAACCATCCTCTCATTCCTCCTCCTCCTCCTCCTCCTCCTCCTCCTCTCGCTCGTCATTTTCCTCCTCCTTCCACCGACTCCTCTTGCTTTATTGTTCAGTTGACTGTTCAGGTGAATTTTATTTCATTCTTGGATTGGTTGTCCCTGTCTGTATAAAATTACAACTCGTGTACAACTTCTGTTTGCGGCTAATCATTAATTCTGCATACACTCTCAACTGCGAGAACTCCCGTCATATACCTACCGAGCTGTCGTACTGCCAGTTTCCTATGTCATGTTAAATGCACGAGGCATATGTGGAACCATTTTCATTACTTCACTAATAACTTTTCAACTGAATCCCCCACCTTTGTTTTAGTACTTGAGTGAAATCAAAGCGGATGAAATAGATTTTGTTCTGCTGGCTGATTGAAGTGCTAATGAAGTATGTTGAGTAAATGGTGAGTTAAGAGGCTCTTTCAGCTAGACAAACATGTGACCTACTATTAAAATGGCAATCGAGAGCCAAATTTGCAGAAGCGATGAGCCTTCTATCGGGCATGGTGATACACGTTGTATTAAGGCTGCCGGAACACTAAGACTCTATTTTGAAGGACTTTGAAGTATTCGAAGGTCTACATATCCTGAACACTGTACGATCTGAGGCGAATATCGAGGAATGCGAGATCTCTGAAATGGCCACTTACATATGTTTACACCCATTCCAACAATGATCTTCTAGCTGCCTTTGAGGTGTGCTCCAGACTGAATGAGACTATTTGAAAAAGACACTTTCGTACTTAGCCACTGACGACTTTGTCAGTTGGAGGAGTGTCTGATAATTCGGGTACTATGGGCACTAAGTTATATTCGGAGTCACTTAAAGTAATGAGGGATATAGAAGCTACTTATAAATTCTAGCGTGCATGATCGATATGACTTAAAGTGCCAGAGACGTTATCAAGTGCAGCTACTTTATGCTTGCAAGCCTTCGATAGAGCGATGGGGTGGCTGTTCATTGGATGTAATGACCAGAGTTTGGAAGTCACCGGGTTGCGAGCGGTGAGGATGTTGTGATGACGGTGAGTCCTGTTTTCATGAGTTGAAAAAGTTTCAATGGAGCGCATACCATCAAAGGAGAGTTGAGAAACTATCGTCAGTGCTTTTGTTGAGACGAAACAGAGAAAAGATCGCAAGTTGATGATGTTTTGGGTAGGAGCTTCAACTCCGAGGGCATAGAGGGCATAGAAAGTGCAAATAACATAGAGGAAACGGAGAAAACGGAGAAAACGGAGGACACAAAACAGCATTTGAATGATGAAGGACTTTAAGGCTCTCGGTGTGAGATGCAATTTTCATTTACGGGTGATTAGCCATTACGCTCTCAATTGAAGCTGCCCGCCTGGCTATACAGGTGAATGCTATGGGTGATGCTACTTTAATGTGGTATAGATTCACTTCACTCGAACCTACTTCCCTTCGACCTGAAGGTTTCGTGGAGCGGAATTTTCGAGTTTAACCGGTAAACCTAAATTAGATCGAGGATTATTTGTTAAGGGAACTAGAGATTTAGAACCAAATAATAAGTTCCTCGAGGAATGCTTGCATAATCCAAATTCAGCATCAGACATGGTTCAAAGAGAAACGATTGCATTCAGCTTTCCTCTTTACTAAACTTGGCTGGCAGCGTGACTCATTACTCTCAAAAGATGACAATATGTGAAACACAAATTGAGAATACAATCTTTACATAGCCAACCTTAATTGAATTCAATTGAGGTCATGTCGAAATTGGTTACCTAATAAAAGGATCGAGCATACCACACCCTCACTTTTGTATCCGCAGGCTTACAAGAGGCTGATACTTCTCTTTCTTATAATCGTCACCCTCCACCATTAGCAAAACTCCCTTCTGCAGACATACACATTATCTTTTTTTCCACAAATTTCTCTTCTGATCCTCTCCCGCTTAGCTTCAGAGATCGCTTCAGAGATGAAATCACTGCTCACCATCGACATCCTCAAAAGACACACCCTCAAAGAGGTCTGGCTCATTTTGAGGTGAAGGGAACTGTTCATGTAACTTTGTGGCTATATACGGAGGATGGTTTGAAATTGTATGTTCGGGAGGCTCTGTAACTTCACGCGATTCCGTGGGTTGATCAACCTGTTGATCGGGAGGCTGATCCACGTCATCAAAATCAAAGGAAAAGTTCAAATCACCTTCCTGGTCGAACGCGTCATCCTCCTCCACGTTGAACTCTGTAAAGCCATGTCTCTCCTCGAAATCCTTTTGCATTTTGCGTCTCTTCTTTGCCTCGTCCTCTATTCTCTTGGACTTTCTCTTTTCCGCAGCTCTCAGAGCCTGAAGCAGATGACCGTAATCTTTATCGATCAAATCACTGATGAGGCCAGGCAATGACTCGTCCACTTTCAAAGGTCCAAAAGATCCCAAATGTTTTTCCACTGGTATAAGTGGATCCTCCATACGAGACCTGCATTTTTCCTCGAAAGCTCTTGTTCTTTCATCCAGCTTGTGGAGTCTTTTAGTAGCATAAGCTGCAATGTCGAATTTTTTGGTTTCATCCTTTGTCTCAATCTTTGTCTCATCCTTTGTTTCATCGTTCTCAGCTGTACGTATTGTTTCGTCAGGAGCCGTGTTTAAAGAGTGAGAGCCATTCTCTATAGTTGCTTTTACGTCTTTTGTTTCATTATCATTGACGTCTTTCATTTTCACGTCTTCAACTGGATTGTCTTCACCTGAGTTTTCCTCAACTGAATTATCCTCAACTGAATTATCCTCAACTGAATTATCCTCAATTGAAATATCTTCAACTGCATCATCTTCTTTTGCCAGAAGCTTCTCTGGTGTTTCTAAAGCCACAAGCTTACACAATGCCTTTTCGCCCAATCTCCCCTCACGCAAAAGCCGCTCTTTTATCAACTTCGGATCCGTGACACGCTCCTTGAATTGTGCAGATGCCTTGTACGTGTGTTCCGGAGGGAATCGAGGCATCCATTTTGAGGCAAAGGGTTTCCTCTTTGTTCGCAATGGCACAACTTGAGTTATGTTCTCCAAAACGTCCGAAAAAAAGCAAGAACTCGCTTCAGAAACAAAGTTGGCCACTTCCAAACTGGCATCTTCCTGCTGAGCTTCCAAAGATTGCCGTTCAATAGTTTTGGTTAAATCTTTCATAGAAGAAGACATTTCTCGACACCGTGAATGTTCGCTTTGCACATCTGCCAAATCCAGTCTCCCTCGCTTCACAAGCACTTTGACATCTCGCACTGAGGGATAATGTCGTCTCTGTATTTGAGTTATGCCATGAAGATCGCTTACTAAAGCGGATATATATTTTTCGGCCATCCTCGATAATTCTAATAACGCAGACGGTTGAGTGGTGATGTTGAGAGATAAAAGAATAGCTGCTACTGAGTGGCTCAAACACTCATCAAACGCGTTGACCGATTCTTCGGTGGGCGAGATTTGCTGATCATTCACATCAATCTCTTTCATCCGGCTTTCCAGACTATCCTGTAGAGGCTTGTTCATCTCGTTGAGCGAGCTCTGAACTCCATGGACAATGTGACGATCGATCGACGCACCAACCGAGGGCGTCGACAAAGAATGAGCCGTTTCATCCGATTCTGTTTGAGTAGAAGTCCCGCGGGGTTCACTGTCCCCCATAATGGATCACAACTTGTGTCGTGAAAAAAGTCGTGTGCAGGGTAAATTTGAAGCCCTTACACCATGTTCTTTTCTAGAGCATACTATCATCTCTAAAGCGAAGCGGAAGAGGTGATCTTGTTTAATTTGTGGCCGCTTCATCGGGAGACTTTCCATTCTATAGGTGAGAATGGGTAAATTAATTGCGACGAAGCGTAAGCTGAGAAGCTATAATTACGCAGCAAAAAGCATATCCAAACACCTTGGTCCAGTTCCAATCCAACTTTTTCCTTTGTTACTTCATTCTTTGTAGTCATCTTATGATCTACGCCATTTCATTCCATACAATGGTTTATACTTTTTCTTTTATTGCATGCTATACTCGCACACGATAGCCTACTCGATAGTGCACGTATGAATTAACCTCTACTTTGCAATGGTGACCTTTCATTCTTGCGAAACGGGAAATTCATTCAACTCAACCGTCGACACTAAACCTTGTAACAAACTTTGCCTGTCCCTTTTTTTCTTTTTTATTGTTTTTTTTTGTTTTTCTTTCTGAAGGCATCTTGTGGTTGTTCCACCTCCTTCAAGCACAGCTCCTACAGCCGACCCTTCTGCTTCTGCTGCTAATGGACGGATACATCACCTCAATCGCGAGAGAGGAGACTGAGTGAGAGGCATCCACAGATGGTCGTCACTACTGAATAAACAGACCCTGGTGAACGGAAACCTTTGCTTCAATGTCAAAATTATGAGATCATTGAAGCGTAGCGGACATGATGGCATGACGTAAAGAATTTTCTTTTTTACAGATGTCATTGGTCTGTGGGTTGTCGAGGAGTGAGATCATTGAAGCGATAGAGGCTTCGTTCGCGCTATTTTGAAATAGAGCTTGAAAGTCGAACGGGTAAACGCTTTAGTGTTGACCGAGTGACGTGGTTACGGGATCCTGTAATGGCTTCAGCCATACTCGGGAGAGAAGTATTAGTTGATGTTATACCCATACCCTTCCTCGGACATCACCGTGTTAGCCATATCAGTAGCTCTAGTCATTATAGGAACCGAAGAAAAAACCTTTTTCATTGCTAAAAAAGCAGTCAGAGAGAAGCGCAAATGATTCATATCATCCAGGCTTCAAGATGCTATTCATCAGTCTCATCACTTTTTCCCCGCCGTGGAAATGGCACTAATCGACAAGAGAATCGTGTTGTTCTATCTTACTATCAATTTGTTCTGTTTATATCACTTTAAAGCTCGCTGATTCGAACGAGTTTGCAGTTAGACTCGGCCACTCAAATGTCCAGAAACTGCACAAAAAGATATCCACTAGTCTATCTTTGAATCAAGTTCCTCGAGCCACATCCGGTAATGCGTTCTTCGGGGAGCTTCGGCTTTTCTATTAAGGACATCAATGCCACTTTTGTATCATGACAGAGCTCCTCCAGTGTGTTCACTTTGTGGACATGATGAAAACCCTATTTTTCCTCGATGAGGTGAAAGATATTCTTTACAACTAAAGTGCCACCCCGCGAGTGTAGAGTGTCTTTTAAAAACTGTCTGAAGACGAAGCTACCCCGTCCCAAACACTCTCTCTTTCCTTCTTTTGGATGGGACAACGTAGTTGAGGAGGTTAATCTAACGGGATGCTTAAGAGCACCATAGGAAGCATTAAAGCTCATCTGAGCCTGTCGGTTTTTTTTCTTTTACATCAGAAAAGCCTCTCAGCTGACGTTGAACGTTCAAGCCAAAAAAATGCTTGAGGTAATTTTTTGATCGCTCCAATGATATTCACGAAACCAGGGTCATCTCGAGGTGACGTGAAACGTATTTCGTAGACCCTTAAAGCATACATAAGCAAAGAATTTGGACGATTTGGTGTTCCTTAGACCCTGCTTAACTAGAAGATGTACTATCAAAAATGAGGCTTCCGCATCCTGCCAAACAAAGCAAGCGATTAAAGCTTGACTCATTGGGTGATCTTGAGAAATCTCTGAAGCGACGGCCACAAATTAATCTCAAAATCATTATCTACGCGTCGCTCCAGAAATACTATCCTCAACATCAAAAACTTGCCCGGCTTATGGTGATAATAGCTAAGATAACAGCAACAGTTGTAGGTCCCACATTCACCAACCAGCAATTCCAGCCCAAATAATCACATATCAGAGGCCTCCAATAGTTTGTCAAGAATTTTGCGCCAGCAAGAAATATGCTTCCCGCTGCCACCAGGCTAACAACCTTGCAAGCTCTTTTTTTCCGACAAAGTGATCGGAGCTCATCATCTGTCAGATCAGGAGATTTTAGCTGTTTGGTGAAGGAAGACTCATAGGCTGTGCATTGGGCTATTATCACCGGTAGGAGGGCAACTACGGCGGTGTTCATTTTGCACTCAAGTTTTTCGAATACTCTCTACTAAAGTCTGCATCAACCTGTTCGTATCTAATATGGTTTATACGATCACTTGTGATGGATCCACAATGCATGTCATGAAGAGCTGGCTGTCAAATATACAATACCCTTTTTCAAATCTTTAATTTGAGAGATTTTTTCTACTAAAGTAAGGGAAAGGAGATGGTGTTCGCGCGAGAAGTCAGCTTGAGGCGAGCTCGAGGCGAGCAGTTGCTTTCGCTGAATTGAAAACCGTTACATCAATTTCTCTACTGAACTTTGGTCTAAAGACCAGTCAGTATAATAAAAGGACTCAATCATGAGCTGCTTCAGCTTAGACTGCGATTGCTGTAAAGATATTAGACGCTTTCAGTAACAGCGCTTTTCAACACAGACACTGAAAAATTATAGAGAAAGGTTTTTATCATCTTGTCATCGTACAAGTAAACACCATCGAAAACAGTCATCTCATACAAACATCTAAACACTCCCGCTCAGTAACGCCTCAATGGCACCTTCTACAGAGCCTCCGCTTCTTCTTAAAGCTGCAACGTTTCTCTCAAACTCCACAAACCCCATATCGTTTAATTGTCGCAGCTGCGTCTCGTAGCGCTCTTCCGGTGGTCTGGTATCGTTTGAAGGAGCAGCGGCTCCTCCCCCGAATAGAGAAGAGAGCATGGCAGGATCGCCAAACCCGCCCATTGGCTGGTTGCCTAAAAGAGCGGCGAACGGGTTTGCGGCGGGGTTAGACTGACCGGTGGGCTGACCGGCGGAATTAGCAGCGGTGTTAGAATTCTCACCAGTGGCCGAACCTGGCATGGGGAATGATGGAGTTGCCCCCTCTGAACCCCTCATGGCTCTTTGCATCGACATCATCTGGCGCATCATCTGCGGATTAGTGAGCATAGACCTGAAGTAGTCGCTTTGTAGCATTTCTCTTGCCTGAGGTCCCAAAGCTCTCAATTGAGGCGATTGCTGAATCAACTGGTCCAACATGTTTGGATCAGAAAGCATCGCACGCATTCCTTCTTGGAACATTGGCTGTTCGAACATTTGCTCGATTTGAGACTCATCAGGCATAGGCCCCATGCCACCGTCTGGTCCAAAAAGAGACTCGCTAGGCATGGGCAGATTAAACCCAGCATAACGCGCACTCGTGAAGGAGTTTAAAGGATTGCCAGCATCTTGTCCTGCAGATATGTTGGTGGGTACTGAAGGAGCCGCATTGGGTTGCGGTGATGGTTCACTCTTAGGAGCAGCCCCCTTTACAAGATGCACCGTGTGACCAGACTGAATCTTGTAGGTGGACACGGTGTCAGGGTCCTTGAGCACTCTTCCAGAATAGATGAGTCTCTGCCGATCAGCAGGGATATCAGCGACCGAGGCAATCTGCTCTTTCAATTGACTAATTGTAGAGCTGGTAAGGACAGATATGTCGTACTTTTTGTCTCCAGGAGATCTGGCGTTAGTAAAAGGGGAAAATGTGGAGAATTGGCTCACTTTATGCTGATGGTTATGGTCTCGTCAGTCATGTTGGATCTCTTACATCCGTACATGCATCCGTACATACGAATTCTAGATCGTTCCATCGTCTCTGAAGCGATCTTGATTGCGGCTAAATCAAGAAATACTAACTTATTATCTCTTTGATTGAGAGTTGATATTTTCTAGGTTCGCGAAGGGCAACGAGTAGACGGTTCTTATGTTATTAGTTGCGACGAAGCGTAAGCTGAGGAAGCTATTATGAGCAGTCCACTTACCAAATCGCTGTATGCAATGTCACATATAATATAGGCATATATATTCGATTTGCCACTTTATGAGCAAGTCTGTATGCTGTCTAATTATTGACAGAGCGCTGGTACTTATGTGACAAGGCGTCAATAGAACAAAAGCAGCAGCTGTTAGTTTAAGTAGATGTGACCTAGGAGACTGTAGTTGTAATGTTGTATATTCGATGGGAATGTAAAGCCTAGATAAAGAAGAGAAAAGAAAAGAAAAAGGAGAAAAGGAAAAAAAGGGGGAGAGCCTTATATAGGCCCACGAAAGAGGGGTATGCACCTGCTAGTGCACATGACCACCACAGCATCACGCGTCATCTTCAGACGCGTGGCTTGTATCACGTTCTGTGACCCTTGGGGGATGCGTAGAACGGGAGTGAAGCGTGCCATCCAGACACCTATCCTATTGATGTCCAGAAATGGGACACTGCAATGTCACATATATATAGGCCATTCTGATCCTACTTTTCCCTTAAGATTTTAGGTTCCGAGACTAAAACGGTAGCTTTCGTGATCGCTCCGAGGCTCTGGCACAACCTTGATCCTCTTTTGGTTTTGGAATCGTAGTTCAGCTGGCTATGGACTTCTCTTGCAAAACAACAATTACATGGATGCAAGTCCATATAAAAATTTCATAGCTCGAAGGAAAAGAAAACTAAAAGCTCTCCGATGTTTGAAAGTATCGGATTGTCGAGGAGTGCGGTCATTGAAGCGAAGTAGAAATGAACGCACGGAATGGTTTTTCAAATTTTACCCATGAGATTGGTCTGTGGAGTTTTGAGGAGTGCGATTATTGAAGCGAAGCGGAAATGATCGCACGACGTCCAGGTTTTATATTGAGATACCGTTCCATAGAGGGACATCTTGGGTTCTTATTGCCACCTTGGTAGGAGTGTATCTCTTTGTCTCTCTTTATCCAGTGCATCAGGGACGTTGGTGTATCCGTTGTCGTTAGGGTGGAGGACTCTATAGGAGTCACACAAGTTCAGTCTGTCTACAAGTCTTCCCAGTAATCGGCCGGATGGTTCCGGGTCACAAGGTGGTTGACTGTCGAGTAACCAGTCTCCTCCAAATATCACACTGCCCAGAATATCTAATGAGATCAGCACAGTTTCCAAATGATTGAAACTTTATTGATCAAGGTCTGAATGTTGAGGACATCTGATCACATGGAATCCTTCGGGAGAGCTCAACCATGTTTAATCAAGCACTGATGACGGATATTTGAGATTCAGAGAAAAGAGACTAGACCGCAGATAGGCTTTATGACGTACGTGTGATCATTGAAGCGAAGCGGAAATGATCGCACGACGTGATTTTTTTCCCTTTTTACTGATGATATTGATCTGTTTATCATCAAAGGTGATTTACAGTGGAGGATAGAGAAGCACGAGAGATTGATGAA